>JABUQX010078161.1:0-22500 GCA_015478945.1 Trachelipus rathkii
TTCCAAAACCGGGAGATTGGAGGGGTTAAGCCTAAACGGCGAGTTAGGCGTGAGCGTGATTGACGTAATCTCGTCGGAGACGAGATTACTTCAGCGCGTGAGCGCGCGATATTAAGTAGATACATTTAATTTATTATTATTATTATTATTAATTATTATTATTTATTATTATTAATTATTATTATTATTTTAATTATTATTAATTATTATTATTATTATTATTATTATTTTAGTCGAAGATTCGAATTCTCGAAGGAGAATCGATCTGAGTCGGAAAAACGTCCCTGTAAGGGGATCGTTATTTTTTTTTTTTTTTTTTACGCCTCGACTTTGCCTTCGCCGTGGTTGCTTCTTCCACATCCGGTTCTGGGAGTCCAATATTATATCTACATGGGTTAGAGTTATCGTATTGGTTTAAAATTTGGGGGGTGTTAGAGGGGTGATGTAAGTTCAGTCGTAGACGAGATAAAGTACCCTGTCCCCCCGTGAAGGGAGGAACCCAACCCTTAAAAAATTAAATATGGTCGTAGAAGAGCTGAATTGGAGGAAGGATTCGGAGTCAGAGTCGGAGTGGAGGCGGTTTTCGCTTCTGATGTCCAGAGACCCCCACCGGAGGGGGGTCCCAGTTTGAAAAAAGAAGAGAAATGCATGGAGATGCAAACAGAAGAAGAAAGAAGAGAAAGTAAAGAATGAGGAAGGAAGAAGGAGGGAAAGGAGGAAGGAAGAAGAATGAAGAATGAGGAGTAGGAGTTGACAGCTGCACGGGTGCTGGCTCCGGTGCGGGTGCTGAGTTTAATACATTCGTATAAAAACAATGTTTGGGTGTCTTTATATATTTATCGAGTCCTGTAAGATTTCGAATAATAGATGGTTTCCAGACCATCAGAAAAAAAAATAATAAATAAATAAATAAAATTTTCTTATTCCTTTTATGTTTTATACTTACAAATTTACGTTTTTTACATACCCTAGAATCAGTTAATGCACTAATAACCACCATCCCAGCCACCATGCCGCTCCCATCCTCCCTAACTCCGCATCTATTGATCTATTGATTCAAGTAAAATTTTTGAAATAGTATTTGAAAAACATAACATAAATCAAGTTCTTTATACAGACATCAAACAATATATGCTGACGTAAACAAAGTTTTTCCATTATAAACTTATTATCATGCATTGAACTATGATAGTAACCCACAACAACAAACATACCCATATTAAACAGGAAATAAACTGTTAACATTAACAAAGTTTCACACTTAACACCAGTAAAGTAACTAGCATAACATCCAAAATCGTAACTATTCACACTTTGTCAAGCATGTCTCTAACATAAAAATGTTAATTTTACATAACATGGTAATTTTAAAAAAAATTTACTATAACCTTGTGTAATTATCATACAGACCAGCGAAAGTATGCTAACGTGACAAAGTTTTCCTATTAATAAAGTACATACATGTGCTAGAACTAAGAATATAATATACAACGACAAACCTGATACATCTTAAGTAAGAATAAACTGCTAACATTAACATAATTTAGCATAACCGTACCTAACCAGCATAATACCTAATGGGTAAATGAACAAACAAAGTAAAGTTTTACTCTCTGTAAGCTAAACTATGGAACATTACATACTTAACACACCAACAACCAGACGAATTAACAGCCATATCAGCAAGTGTATCATAAATTGGAACATCGAGCGGAAGTAAATCCAGTTTTTCGTATTTTATAACATATAATTTTCATTGAAAAAGCGTTATATTAAATACATAAAAACATATAAATACATAAAAATATAAGTTTATTTTAAATATATTAATTCATCTGGTCAGCGAACATAGGATTCAAGTTGGGTAAGCTCTATATATCTCTCTAAAGATTCAACATCCTTTGAAAGAATGTAAGTATAAAGGCCTTAGTGCACTAACCATTTTCGGCATATTTTGATTCAGCAGCACTCATTCCTCATACAAGAGAGAAGTAAAATCATCCAAGCTGATAGTTATTAACGCATTCCTGTATACTGTATATACGGGAAAACATATGTTTCGGTGTAAATCATAAGATTACACCTATGTGCTATATGTATTATGTCCTCAAGTATGTCAACATCGTAAGATGCGATGTTAATTCGTTTTTTTTATTTTAAGCAAAATGCTGTACATATTTTCAGGTGTTGACTGTGAAACTATACATGTGCGATAGAGGTCACACAATGATGGGTTTCCAGTAGTGGCGTACATCAAGGGTTTTTTATACATCGTCACACGACGAGAACACAACGTCTCTTCTATTAGAACCACTTAACGTTTGTCTCCCCAGTTAGTATTTTCACTAAGCGTTTGATCTTTTCGGATAACAAACACTTATCATCTACCCATGCAGCTACGATGTCGATAATTTTGATGAATCCATCAGCACAAACGAATAAAGGTCTAATATTTGAACCTCTGGATGGAATACAAGCATGTATCGAATATCCAATCCGGTGACGATTAATATAATGACACATCGTTGGGATGGAATAACGAAGCTCCTTGTGAAGATATCAACAGGTGTAGAGATGTGGGGAGATGTCATCGTACCAGTACAGCGAAAAAAGGTCCTACTGACGAAAATCGTAAGCGTAAACAACCCTTATAGGTAATGGGATTCTTTCTAAGAAAGAAAGAAGAAAGAAACAAGAAATACAACGCACAAACGAACCATATCAGTTCAAAGGGTATATATTCTCGTTAAACAACAACAAACAACTAACAACACAACAACAACAATAAATAGTACAAAAATAGTTTTTATATCAACCAACGATATATGCTAATCGTAACATTGTTTTCACGTTTAATAAAGCTAAAATAGCATTACAGAACTAAGAATATAATGTAAATAACAAAATTACACACACTTAGCTAGATAAAACAACTAACATTAAACAAAGCTCCATTACTTTTAACGCAGTAAAGTACTAGCACAGCGTACATAAACGTAACCTAGTTGATAGGCATACTTTTTCAAGATTAATTCTCTAACAATCAATGTTATTTAATTAACATCTTGAATAGTTATAAGTATTAGTATTTGAGTACATTTTTCGGAATAAATAGCACAAAATGAGTTTTATATACTACGATCGAATATATGCGTAAGCATACACAAGGGTTTTATATAATAAAGCTACATAGCATATAATGAAGATAAGAAAAATAATGTACAACGACGAATCTATCAATTAAGAACGAATAAACTGTTAGCATTAACAAAAGTCCACACTTAATACCTGTAAAGTAACTAACAGTGCATACAAAACGTAACCTATTCATCTTTTTCCAAGCATATCTCTATCATATTATTATTAACGTTAATTTTACATTGACACAGTAAATATTTAACAAGAATTTATCATAACCTTGCTTTAATTATATACAGACCAACGAATAACGGTAAACATAACAAGTTTTATCCAAACATAAAACAAAAATGAAGTTCTTTATACACTGAACCATCGAATATATCTAACGTAACAACGTTTTTACATTAAAAAGCTACATATCATATACTGAACTAAGAATATAAATGTACACGACAAACCTAACACACATACGTACGAATAAACTACTAAAATTAAAAACTTCGCACTAAACAGTAAAGTAAGCTAACATTCGGTCCAAACGTAAACCTATCACACTTTTCAAACATATCTCTAAACATATCAATGTTAAATTTTACATTAACATCGTAATTTTAACAAAAGTTTAGGATAAACCTGTCTAATCATCAAACTGACAAAGATAATGCTAACGTAACAAATGTTTTACATAAACTTCGTAATATTTAACAAAAAATCATCATAACCTCGTCTTTAAATATCATAATCCCCCAGCGAATATTGCAAACATAACAAGTTTTAACCAAAAATAACAATAAATAAAAAAAATTTTATCCTGACATATAAAATAAGTTCTTCCGAAATAAATATCACAGTAAACCGTAATAGTTTACTGATTTTAAGCAGTAAATCAAGTAAATCAGTAAATAAACACCAATCCTGCCCTACCCATCCCACCCTGCTGTGATCTATTGAACTATTATTGATTAAGTCATATTTCGAGTATATTTTTGGATAACATAACATAAAAACTTTTGTTTTTATATATTAACCTACGAATATATGCTTTAACCAACAAAGTTTTAGCATAATAAAGCTACATAATAAACCTTTATTCGTTTGTGCTGATGGATTCATGAAGATTATGACATCGCAGCTGCATGGGTAGAGAATAAGTGTTTGTTATCCGAAAGATCAACGCTTAGTGAAATATAACTGGAAAGACAGCGTAAGTGGTTCCAATAGAATAGACGTTGTGTTCTCGTCATGTGACAATATTAAACCCTTGATGTACGCCACTACTGAAACCCATCATATGTGGTGACCTTCTATCGCACTGTATATGGTTTTACAGTTAGAAAAACTGAAAATTTTACAGCGATTGCTTAATAAAAACGAAAATTAGAACATCGATCTTTAAAGATGTTACATACTTGAGGAAATAATACATATAGCATGGTGTTATCTATGATATTTACACCGAAACTTGTGTTTTCCCGTATAATGCAGTATTCAGGAATGCTTTAATAACTATCAGTTGGATGAATTTACTTTTCTTTTGTATGAGAGAATGAGTGCTGCTGATCAAATGCGAAATGGTATTAGTGGGGCAGCTGAAGGCTTTTACTTAACATTCTTTTCAAAGGGTGGGTTGAATCTTTAAGAGAGATATATAGAACGTACCCCACAAGTTATTTTGAATCCTATGTTCTCTGAATAGATAAAATTAATTATTTTAAAATAAAATACTTGTTTTTATGTATTTATATAACTCTTTCAATGAAAATTATAATGTATATAAAATACGAAAACTTGTTTTTACTTCCTCGTATGTTCGATTTATTGACTACATTGTTGATGATGGTTGTTTATTCGTCTGGTTGTTGTGTGTGTTAAGTATGTAATGTTCATAGTTTAGCTTAACAGAGAGTAAAACTTTACTTTGTTTGTCTTTACCCAGTAGGTATTATGCTGGTTAGGTACGGTTATGCTAAATTTTTGTTAAATCATTTTATATGTTAATGTAAAATTAACATTGTCAAGTTGGAATTTGGCTGATAAAGTATGAATGGATTATGTTTTTGTGATCTTGTTAGTTACTTTTACTGTTGATAAGTTTGGACCTTTTGATTAAATGTTAGCAAGTTTTTCTACTTAAGATGTATTCAGGTTTGTCCGTTGTAAACTATTATATTCTTAGTTCTAGCAATGTTATGTTGACTTTATTAATAGGAAAACTTTGTTACGTTAGCATACTTTCGCTGGTCTGTATGATAGATTACACAAGGTTATAGTAAATTTTTGTTAAATATTACCGAGTTAATGTAAATTTACATTGTTATGTTAGAGACATGCTTGAAAAGTGTGAATAAAGTTACGTTTTTTTGGATTTATGTTAGTTACTTTACATGGTGTTAAAGTGTGAAACTTTTTAATGTAGTTTATTCCTGTTTTAATATGGAGTACGGTTGGTTGTTGTGGGTTATTATTCATCAGTTCAGATGATGCTAGTAAGCTTTATTAATTATTGATGTGAAACTTTGTTACGTCAGCATATAGTCGTTGTTTGATGTCTGTATAAAGAACTTGATTTTGTTATGTTTATCCAAAATACTACTCGAAATGTGACTTGAATCAATAGATCAATAGATGGGAGGTAGGGAGGATGGGGGAGCGGGATGGTGGCTGGATGGTGGTTTGATTTAGTGATTTACTGATTTAGGGTATGTAAAAACGTAAATTTTGTAAGTTATAACATAAAAAGAATTAAAATTTTAGTTTATTTATTTATTTATTTATTTTTTTCTTGATGGTTTTGAAACCATTATTTTCGAAATCTACAGACTCGATAACATATATAAAGACTCCAACATTGTTGTTATACGAATGTTTATTAACTCAGCACCGCGCCGGCTCCAGCACCGGTGCAGCTGTCAACTCCTACTCCTCATTCTTCATTCTTCTTCCTTCCTCCTTTCCTCCTTCTTCCTTCCTCATTCTTTCTTTCTTCTTCTTCTTCTTCTGTTTTGCATTCCATGCATTTCTTCTACTTCTTTCAACTGGGGACCCCCCTCGCGGGGGGGGGGCTCTGGACTCAGAAGCCGAATCCGCCTCCAACTCCGACTCTGACTCCGAATCCTTTCTCCAAGTTTCAGTCTTCTACGACCATTTTAATTTTTTAAGGGGGTGGGGTCCTCCCTTACGGGGGGACGCAGGGGTACGTAATCTCGTCTACGATGAGCTTACATCACCCTCTAACACCTCCAAATTTTACCCAACGATAACTCTACCCATGTATATATATTGGACTCAGAAACCGGATGCGAAGAAGCAACACAGGCGGAAGGCAAAGTGGAGTGCGTAAAAAACGATCCTTACAGGGATCGTTTTTCGACTCAGATTCGATTCTCTTCGAGAATCGAATCTTCGACGTAATAATAATAATAATAATAATAATAATAATAATAATAATAATAATAATAATAATAATAATAATAATAATAATAATAATAATAATAATAATAATAATAATAATAATAATGTGTATGTGTATGCGCACGCGCGCGCTCACGCGCTGACGTAATCTCGTCTCCGACGAGATTACGTCATCACGCTCGAGCCTAACTCTCGCTTAACTCAACTCGGTTTGGAAAGCCAAAAGGGCATAAAACGGGCGTAGCGGCTCGCTCTCGGGGGTGACCCCCTCGATATACATCCTAGAGACTTGAAATTTACCCTGTTTCGAGCTTAACACATATATAGCTTATATTCCAAGTTTCAGACCTATAGCTCTTATACTTTTTGAGAAAAGGCTGGCAGATACCAAACTGTCCCATCACTACTCTCGTCAATGTGGGGTTCATCCCTTGACCCAAGTGGGATACAACCATACCCCCTCACAAAACCTCGTCATTCACTCCTATTATGCACCTTTCTTCTAGCCTCTGCCAAACTCACATTTCTCTCCTCCAGGCATTTCCTTACTGACTTGATCCACTTTTCCTTCTGTCTCCCAGCCGGGCGATCCCAAGCACAATCACCACTATATATCCGCTTAACCAACCAACTATCATCCATTCTTTCCACATGACCAAACCATCTCAACGTACTTTCATTTATTCTCTCATTTACCCCTTTCTTCACACCACACAACTCTCTGATACGTTCATTCCTCATTTTATCGATTCTTCTCACACCTAACACACCCCTAAGATTGTCCATCTGAACACATTGTACATTAGATCTATACCTCTTAATCCAGACCATAGTTTCACTACTATACATTAACAGCAGGTAACATCATACCCTCATGTAAGACCCTAGCACATTCACGACTTAGTCCCTTTACATACACTAACGGTTTAATTGCACTAGCCACCTTCCTGCCATTCACAAACTTTCCTACTACACGCTGCATCATCCGTTCCATTATCATCCAATATACATCCTAAATATTTAAACTCAGACACTTGTTCCAGCTGCTCACCATCTAACATAACTTCATACTATCCTCATTCGCAACCATAACTTTACTCTTATTTACGTTTACTTTCAAAATCCTCCTTTATAAGCACACTGCCAAATCTCTCAAACTATCTTCAGATTCGCCACACAACCAACCATAATCCATCCGCAATATAATGGTAGGGCACCTTCCATTCTCTTCCATTCTATATCATTCTAACACCACCCTATAATTCCAACAGTTACATTTACTCCCATTACCCTTATATAATGGCATACTATTACTGCTCTCCTGTAATCCCTCGAAACTATACCCTAGATACACGGTTTGTTACACAACTTCCAAATCCAATCAACCGCCATCTCGCCTCCACTCTTCATCATTTCACCAGCAATTTCATTTATACCTGCAGATTTACCATTCTTACACTTTCCCACTCTACCCATTACCTCCTTCCTACTAATAACCTCATCCCAGAAATACCTATTTCTTCTTGCACCATCAAACTCACACACATTCACTATCACCTCTTCATTATTGCCAATATTATGCAGATTTTCGAAGTGTTCCCTCCACACTCCTCCCCCCATCCATTTCATCAATTTCGAAAGCACCATTCTTATTCATTATTCTAAGCAGATTCCTTTTATTTTCATTCTTAACCTTTCGCGCTTTCTTCCAGAAGAACTTCCTATTGCCTTTTAAGTCCCCATTCATCCTCCTTCCAAACTGTTCATTTGCTTCTTTTTTCCTCTTACTTATGCATCTTTAAGTATTCCTTTTTTCCTCATTATATAATTCCAAACATCTTTCTTTGGAAAGCTCGTCATTGACTTTTAGTACATTCAACAACGCTTCTTATTTTATTTTAACTGCTTGCATCATCTCTTTATTCCACCACTCACTGTTAACATTCTTACTTCATACTTAAGCACATCCACATATCTCTTTCGCATTGCTAACAACCGTTTCCTTTATTTGCTTCCAGATTTGTTAAGTTTATACTTGTTCACATTCAACTGATTTACTTGCAAGCGCTCTTAAATACTTATCCCCATTACCTTGTTCACTTAACTTCTCACTCTTAATTCTACCCACTTTCTTCCTTATCACCTTCCTCTCGATCCAAGCCCCCACTAACATAATTTTACATAGTTCAACATAATAATCCGATAATCCCATTCCTACCCCCATCACTGATTTAAAATCCAACGCCTACTTCAATATCTTCTTCTTCACAAAACACAAAATCAATCGTACTTTTCACTTCGATACCATTTCTATTTACACAAACTCTAGTATACCTATGAATATTCTTGTGTTTAAAGAAATTATTACTCACACACATACCTCTCTCCTCACAGAAATCAATCACCTTCCTACCATTCTCATTTTCTCCCGACAACCCAAAGCCACCTGTTATACCATCCCTTTTTTTGATGACCTATCCAACCATTTAGGTCACCCAACACAATCAATCTGAAGCTCCTACTCACCCCATCCAAAACATCATTGAGGTTATTCCAGAAAATCGCACTCTCTTCAACATTATCTTGACCTTTTCAAACTTAAATTTAACCATTAGAATTCTAGTACTCAGACAAACAAAATCTACCATAGCTCTATACCACAAGTAACTCATCAGAATTACAATTCCTTCTCTCGCCCTCTAATTCCTTTCCACACCATCACAAACACATCTCACATCACACCACTCATTTTCGCTGTTTCCTTTCATCTTTGTTTTAGTCACAGCGAGCAAATCAAATCTGCCCTTTCTAAATACATCCATCACCTCTCTCCACTTCTCCTCAACATTTATCCCTCTGACATTCCATGTTCCCATACGATTCATACATTTTCCCAAAAGATAGAAGGCCACTTACGGTGATCAAGACCTTCTCTGAGGCATGCATTAGCATCCCAGGCAAAAGATAAGTGGTATTGGGCAGTCAACCCAACTATCATCGTCCTTTAGTCACCTTCTACGACACGCAGGACATACGATGTGGGCAATTCTTTCTCCCCACACATTGGGATATAAGGGATAGGGATATATGTAAGATGTTGTCTAGAAGAGGGATGTGGATAAAAGTATGTGTATATGATATGTGAATAAAAGGTGGTGTCTGTAAGATGTTGTCTGGAGGATGAGTGTGGATATGAACGCAGAAAAAAAGGCAAAACATTAGACACTGGAATGTCATACATACCATAAGCAAAATGGGAGGTAATTTCATCGCTGCGAGTATGGGCGCTACTCTACCTCTACCTTTTATATATAATATATATATATAATATATATATATATATATATATATATATATATATATATATATATATATATATATATATATATATATATATATATATATATATATATATATTCCACAGGTGAATTCCGACCATGCATTATACCTTACTGTTATCCTATAAAATGCAATTACACCAATGTTTGCTATGACCGCTATGACGGGAAACGCTGCTGTTATGATGAATGTGATTGCGAATGCGTAATTGGACGTATTGATGAATAATATAACACAAATAACATTGAAGGTTGAGATAATAATTCAGAGCCATCAGTTTTTATTATTATTATTATTATTATTATTATTATTATTATTATTATTATTATTATTATTATTATTATTATTATTATTATTATATTATTATTATTATTATTATTATTATTATTATTATTATTATTATTATTATTATTATTATTATTATTATTATTATTATTATATCGACTTTAAAATATTATTCGGCATTAAAAATATTTAATTAATCTATTTTGATGAAAAAATCTTCTATTTTGTGATTTAGAAATGGCGTTAAAATTATCTTTACATAAATTTTATTCCAACTGTTTAATCAATTGAATAAATGCAAATACACTCAATAACGTTTTTTTTACATATATTGAAAATGGTTCCGTGCCTATAATAATTAATTAATAAAGTGGAATAAGATCATTTATATTTTGTGGTTTTATTTCTTTGCCATTAAATAATAAAGGTTTTCCTGGAATTTTGTCGTTTAATTTAAACATTGCTCTCTCTCTCTCTCTCTCTCTCTCTCTCTCTCTCTCTCTCTCTCTCTCTCTCTCTCTCTCTCTCTCTCTCTCTCTCTCTCTCTCTCTCTCTCTCTCTCTCTCTCTCTCTCTCTCTCTCTCTCTCTCTCTCTCTCTCTTGTAAATATATATATATATATATATATATATATATATATATATATATATATATATATATATATATATATATATATATATATATATATATATATATATATATATATATATATATATATATATATATATCTGCGATTGATTTGTTCCTAGGGAACCTCAATTTATAGATGAAAAGGAAGACAAACACCGAAGATAGTGCCATAGTATATTCAGAACGTTTCGCGCTAAAGCTAAGCGCATCATCAGCTATAAGTAAATAATAAAATATAAATGAACAATGTCAATAATATTTACGATTATATAAAATATATAAAATATATAGAAAACTAATTATATAAAAATTACAAAGATTACAAAAAATTATAGGATTACAAAAATTACAAAAAATTACAAAAATTAAATCTATTATTAAACTCGTTTTACTAACCTTATACATACTGGATGAACCATAAGAATGAAAGAACAAGATTAAATCCAAACTATTTATACCTAAATTATACATAAATTGGTTGGTTTTTTGAAACTTACTATACTTAAAAATCAATATTTATAACAGTATAATAAAATGAAAGTTATAAAAGACATATAATGAAAATTATTACAATTAAAATAAATTAAGTTTGATTGAAGATAAGTCAGAGTTGAGTTCAGGCTCCAATTCATGAATGTAGAGGCTCTCCAAGATTTTTCTGTCGCGAGTATCAGTGATGGAGGCAAGAATCGAGAAGTCGTTGGTAGTGATGGGATGATCTTTTTCGTGGCTATGGCTACGTATGGATGAAAATTCAGGTGAGGATAGAGGAAGATTGGTACGGAAAGAAAAACCCTTGTGTTTGGCAATCCTGATGCAAAGTTGTAGGCCTGTTTGACCTACATAGCAGGCATTACAGCCAGCACACTTATACAAGTAGACTATCGAGGAGTGCAACTCTTTAGGGATTAAATCTTTGGACCTGAAAAAGTTACTAATTTTGAAGTTATTAGTAGGAATAAAAATAAAGGTGGCAAATGGGAAGTGTCTCGTTAATATAGGTCTGAGGGTTCTAATAAGGGTGTCGGTGAATCGACCTGTGTAAGGAATCTTCAGGTAAATTTTCTGTTTAGGGACATCAAAAGTGGGAGTAGGTGGTCTAAAATGGTTCTCAAGGAAGTTAAATATGATTTTATCAACAAGGTATGAAGGAAAGAGATTAAAATTAGCGAAGCTCCTTAAATATTGGAGTTCTGAATGAAAAGAAATCCAGGAGGAACATACCTTAAAGGCCCGGTTTATTCTGCCTGTAAAGCCGGACAATTTAAATTTATCTGGAAGAAAGCTGAAGAAGTGAGTGCCTAATTGGGTGGAGGTCGGCTTGCGGTAAATCTGTGTAGAAAAGGAACCATTAGTGCGAGAGACGCCAACATCAAGAAACGGAAGGAATCCATCCACTTCACATTCCATGGAAAATTTGATATTTTTATGTTGCTTATTAAGGAAATTTAAAAATAAGTCGGCATGTTCTTTGTTAGAAAAAATTAAGAAGCAGTCATCCACATATCTTTTGTAGACAATGGGTTTGAAGGCTAGGGGGCATTTTTCGAGCCAAGACTGTTCATGATAGCAGAGGAAGGCGTTGGCGAAAGAGGGACCAAGAGGTGAACCCATAGCCACACCATCAATCTGTTGATAAAGGATGTTATTAAACAGAAAAATAGAATCTGAGGTGGCTAAATTGATAAATTTTGTAAATTGTCTCTTATTGAGACCTCCTATAAATTCTTGGTTAGAAAACAAAGTATTGGAAATGATTTCACGGGTTTCGGCAACAGGAACGTTAGTAAAAAGGGACTGAATATCAAAACTCACCATAAAGGCTTGAGGGAGTGAAAGAGATGAAATTTAATCCACGAATTCAAAAGAACTATGAAGGGTATGTTGGTTGTGGGTAATGGGGTCAATCAATGGTACAAGAAATTTCGAAAGACTATAGGTGGGGGTGTTAAGAGCTGAGAGGATAGGACGGAGGGGGACGTCAGGTTTGTGGGTTTTGGGAAGCCCATACAGTAAGCCTGGCTGGCTACCAGATACGTGAAGTGAGTCAAAGTTCGAGTTGACAGATTTTAGGGACCTGACAAAGTTATTAATCTTATCCTCTACTCTAAGTAAATGTTTAAAAATACAACCTGTAAGCAGTTTAAATTTTGAGACATCGTTCAAAATGTTGTTCATTTTATGAAGATAGGATGCTTTATTAAGAAGCACTACCCCTTTTCCCTTGTCGGGGCGACAAATGATGATGGATTTGTCCTTGCCTAAGTCTCTCAAAATATTGAGATCTTTCCAGTTTAATACAGGGGTTTGTCTATTGGAGAGTAGATTGATGAATTGGATTGAGAACTCAACTCTGACTTATCTTCAATCAAACTTAATTTATTTTAATTGTAATAATTTTCATTATATGTAGTAGTAGGGGGGCCATTCCGCAGGAAAATGACCTTGACCACCTACCTGACCTTTGACTGACCTTGACCTTTTTTGGCCTTGACCTTTTTTGACCTTGACCTTTTTAGACAAATTTTTACCTGACCTTGACCTTTTTTGGCCTTGACCTTTTTGGGCTTGACCTTTTTTTGGCAACCCTATGGTCTTCCTCCGTAATTTGGCCCACAGTATTTTAACCTAATTTTTTGGCAGCCGTGATTTTGACAGCCCTAATTTTTGCAACCCTTCGAAGAAGGGTTGCGCCAGATGGAGGCGAAGCCTCCGTCGTACGTATTACCCCCTATTTTACCCCCGCCTAATTTTTTCGGCCATGGGTCATTTTTGGCCCACGGTAATTTTTGATGTGTCTTTAGGGGCTTAGCCCTTTTGTGATGTCTTAACCTTGTTGTTTCGAATCCGCAGCACCCGCAGGTGCGAACCGCCCGCCAGCCCGCCGCGTTTCTGCCGCCGCGTTTCCCATCCCACCTGAACCGTTGGTTCACATCCGCGCGCCTTGTGCCGCGTTCCCGCCCGTCGCGTGCGCCCGCAGGCGCATTTTCCGCGTTCCCGCCCGCCTGAACCGTTGGTTCAAATCCGCAGCCCGAAATAAAAGGTATCTTCATAGCCCGAACGTGGATGTGAGCGTATGTCATCCGGAGTATCCCGGGTTTCCGAACCTTCAAGTACTAATTACCAGAGAACTCCCCATCCCTAATGGTGACGTGAACCTCTGTATGTTAAGGTTTCATACCTTCATCATACAATAACACCTGAAGTACATGCGCTTAATACACTGCGCTATGAGGACACCTACAATTTTCTATCTTTATAATCGTAATACATTACCCATTCTATGACTTTACACAAATAAAAAATAAAATCGAAAATTGTCAACCAAAATAAATAAAAATCAATTATTGGCAATACAGATAAATAAAATAAAGGGGAACACAGATAAATAAAAATGGTAATGAAAGAGTAATACAAATAAATATTTTATTCTAGTAAAATATACATATATTATAAAACAAATAAATATTTTATTTTAACAATATATACATATATTATATATGTACATATATCAAAATTATACATTGAAATTAACACAATGGAATTAACGTTCCATCATATCCCTGTGCTACAGTGCGGGCACTACCTAGAACAAGATTCCGCTTATTTGAGGTGTGGCGGAACCTTTTTATGCCATTTATTAAAGTGACATTACCTACTTTATTGGCTCGCATTTTCATATCAGGAACCCTCACTTCACGGTAATGTTTATCATTATTTACGTGTGGCTGAGCGGAGTCGTCTAGATTATGGATGTCTTTGTGAAGTGAAGATTCACCATCTTCACTCATCATTTGCGTAACAGCTAATGCTGTTACGTCTGTATCCTTGATCATGTTGTAGAAGTGGTTATCATCGTTTAAGACCATCCAATCACGATTCTTGGTCTTCTCCACATCCTTAATCATCTTATCAAAGTTAATCTTCGCCATGCCCTGGAAATTAATTATGTGCTCGGTATCCTTATTCAACGTTAATCCTTTTGCTTTTAAAATGTAAGCAAAACTCGAATCACTCTTCTTTACTCGAATGGCGTAGGATTTGGGACCTGTGCACACGAAACTATCAGCTACATCCCCGGGTCCTATCTCGTCCGTCAGGTTTCCTAAGAATTTTCCCGTATCAGGAATATATTGGCCTTTACGGGCTGTGAAAACACAGCTATCGGTATCACAGTATAGTACCCGCTGACCTAGAGAATCGAGGAGTTTATATAATTCGACCCTAGCGTAAGCTGTGGGAGGCAACAGCTACATTTGTGGCCTTTGCCGTTTTATTAGTGAAGCCAGTATGTGTGACTTCAACTATATGTTTATCACCCGCTACAATGATATTTCTAACCTTAAGATCCGCTCTCTTCATTAAGTCCCAGACCTGGGCGTAACTCGTGCATACGATATCCTCATTCATGGGAATACGTTGAGCTAGTTTTCCCCATAATGAATTGAGGAGCAGCTTGGCTATATATCGCATTCCAGGATTACTTTTAATATTGTCTGGATCAAGTGTTACGCCCTCAATGTCCTTGAAATCTCGCAGGTATTGAAAGAATTCTTCACAGTCTTTATTGGTTATTCCATCCGGTAATCCCGAAGCCTCAGTTTTCCATTTCAAGAATGTTTCAATGTATTTGCCGAAAATGTCATTTGAAGGAGTAAATGTCCATATTTCGTGGATCTTTTTAATCTCATAGCCTTTCTTTACAGCTAATTCCAACTCAGGACTACAGTATACACCTTTTAACATACGTTGGTTTTCGTTGTGTCTGCACTTGCCTTCATAGCCGGATGCGCTGCATGTTCTACAAAGTGAAAATATTAAACGATTGTCATAGCGGGCAGGGAGGACAGGAGTGTACAGATTCTTAGGTGGTAATACCGAAACATACGAGAGGCCGAAATAAGTGGTATTCATTTCTTGAACGAACTTTTCTATGGAAGGAAGGTCCCTACCTACAAGTTTCGTGGGTGTGCCGGCTGGAAAGGGTTTTGTTTTCTGGACAAAAGGATACAATGAAGTGAAGTCTAGGTACTTCAATTGTACGCCTTCTGTCGGTGGATAGTAATAGACGAAGGGCTCTGTACGGCCACCGTACAAAGCTGCACCTACCTCTAGTTTCGCGTTTGCAAGGTCATTTCCAATTGATTGCACGTATCTGCCCAGCTTCTCAGTCCGTGTTTCGTCGTTGGTGTTTACAACAGTGACCTCACACTCTTTTTTCATTTTAGCCCATTCGCATTCCCATATTCTAATTACTTCATAACCTTGGGCTTTATAATCCGCTTCTTGTCTCATGGTCTTGCTGTACCTATCAAGACTTGACACGCCATGGAGACTTTCTAAACCTTTCTTACATGCTTGGTGCCCATGAAATACACAGCCGTGGAAGAGTAAGACAATCTTCTTCATTGCTGTACCAGTTGGAGGAGGGGGTCGTCTGTTATTCAGTTCTATCATTTGTTCATTAACGTTGAGTTGCCGGGACGATAAGAACTCGTTAAGGTCAAAGGGCACATGGTCTTCAGCTGGAATTTCAACGTACCCGTCAGGCTTTAGGTACCTGTTTTTGATTTTAAATTTACGCTCGCCACCATTCCTTGCATGTTCGATTCGACGACCCTTATACAACTCCATGAATGTGAGCCATTTCACACCATCATACGAGTAGTTTGAATCATCAGTACGTCCTATATGAGCCAGTGTATTTTCAGGCATATAGTGCATTTTATATACCATGAACGATAATGCAGCAATGGTAGAACAATCAAGTAGACAGTCAACTTTATGATCCTTAAGGAAGATACCCCTGAATTTCTCGAAGGATTGACGAAGAATATTAACATCCTGTTCACAATAAGAAATACATTCCTTCATGATATCGTAGTCCTTATTGTTAAATGTTTGATACCAACGTTCAAAATCATCCTTTTCACTGTCGGACATGCGGTGTGTCTCAAAGGTTTCCTTATCCGGAATTTTTCCCTTGTAATTTATATTCTCGAGGGTAAGAAAACGGTAAGGAAAGAATCCTTTAGAAAGTTCACCTGTAATGCCCATACACTTAGGGAGTTTTTTCACAGTGCACAGGGCATAAACATTAACGTGTCCTTAAACTGTATGTTGTGGTTAGCTGTCATAGTTATTATTTTGGTTCCGCGCTTCACAGGGTTGGAAGATATGGAATGGACGGTAGGTCTGGCAAGCAGTTTGCTGTAAACAAACTGATTGTCGAACTTACCGCCATTATGAGCCGCAACTAGTATGTTTGACTTCTTGTGTTTTTCGGCAAATCTGAATATATAGTTGAGAAATAGATCGACAGGACACTTCTCATACTCACCGGTTGCTTCCAGATTCAGCTTGAATATTTCAGTTCGAGCCGTACCGCAAGTCTCACACGGGGATGAATTGTCTAGGTCTTTCTCCCCGCAGTTATTGCATACTAACATACTCACTAGAATATAGGGTAACATATCTGTTTTTATGCGTCCTTCCTCTTCACGCTTATTATGATTATAGGTTTCGATATCATAATAGAAGGTAAAGGTGGGCTTACGCTTTGCGAAAGCGTCATCTGTAGGAACCTTGATTTTCTTCATGAAACACTGATGATTATCGCCCTCTATGCCGTACTTCTCGTCGCACATTCCGCATTTAATATGCATGCAGTCATGTCGGTGATCGCCTTTTTTATCAGCTACTATCTCATTATCGCATAAGGTACACACGTTAAGGTACTTGCAGGTGAGGTCTTTATGCAATTTAAGACAAGCCTCATTTTATAGAAATCCCTATTGCATTTATCACAGTGTAAAAGCGTAGATGTACGCCCGGTTTTCCTTTACATTTGTAAGTTAAGCATTGTCCACATCTTGTAATTCAAGTGCATTCATTTTGTTAAATGATTAATTAAATTGGTCTGTGAACCTATAGCACTGGTGGAAAAACAGGACCTTATATTCTCGGGCTTCCACACTATCTAAAGCTATCTGATCGAGTCTCCCTGGAAAGGAATAATAATGCGTTTTCTTGGGATCAAATCCTATTACAAAGAGAGGTAAGTCCCTATTCTGTTCTGGTTTAAACACTATCTCGAGTTTGTCATGCTTATCTTTAGAGAAAACAGAAATATTCGGCAATAATGTTTCTCTATTACGACGTAGAATCATCTGCTTTAGGCAATTTATAAGTCAGGCCGCAGCGAAATTGCCGATCTGTCCCACCTATTTTAATGTAGATTCTGAAGGTGTAAAATTAATATATTTTTTAGGTGCATCTTCATACTGGCCTTTTAGGTAATGAGGTGGAGCTTATAGCTGCAGCTATAGCCTGAACGCAACATCTCCACACTGGTTCTTATACTCCTATCATCGTTATTTATACCTAGGTGTACTTCATTGACGTAGGGGTGTTTAAAGTTCACAGAAGAAGGGTCAATTGGACCATTACCCTCTGGATTATGACATATCTGGACATCTACAATGAAATCGTCCAACATGGCTTGGTCACCAGACTGAAAGAGCTCTAGAAAACGGTCCGACAGATACTGCGCGAGATTTGGACGAGATATCTCTTCATGAGGAATTCGTATATGGAATTGCCCTCCATTCCTATCCGTAAAAAGGAAACCTGCCCGGAGGGTATATTCTACTCCTCTTACCTGTTCTATCACGCTGTGTATGACAGCTACTAACACATCGTTAATGTCTCGATTTCCATTAAAGATCCGTCTGGTGTCGATACGTACTCTGAAGCGGTGGTTATCGATAATCCCTGAATTACGCGTAGATCCTTCACGTGTTACTTTCAATAATTCTGTCGAGAAAGGTGCAGGTGGTTCATCAACCTCCTCCTCATCGTCGTGAAACACCTCTACGCGTGAAGGACCCGCAACAGCCCCGTCATCTACAATCCGCCCTGGATTCCCTTTCTGTTTCTGCTTTTTCTGAAAAAAGAATGAAAATTCATAAACAATTGTGTAACATACTATTATGTAACAATATTTTTCCAGTAATATTTTTCAGTAATATATAGAATAATTAGATTGTAACTTACCGACGATTCCGAAGTTGGGATATTCGCTTCAGATAAGGGAGCGGGGGTAGCTGCACGGGTATTTGGAGATTCATCGGACACACCAGTATTTAAGTCTGATTGTTTGCGTTGAGGTACTCCAGATGATTTCTGTTGAAAGGTGAAAAAGAACGTGTAAGCTAAATGTAGATTGTTATAGGTGTAATATATACGTACCAGAATTTGAAATATGCTTACCTTTCCTTGTTTTTCCGTCTCAGCGTTGAGAGGCCTAGAAGCACCTGAGGCGGCCCGGTGTGTTTCGCTTGGATTGGATTTACCATCTACTGTATCACGACCTGTTGACTCAGTTTGGTTTTGGGCTTCTACGATACGACGAAGTCTGCGACGTTCAAGTTTGGAGATCAACCTCTTCTTATTAGGACTGCGGGTTTTCCTACGTGTAATCTATAGAAGGAAGAAAACATGTATGTAAATATAAAAACTAAATGTAGATTGTTATAGAGATATATAGGAAAATCGTGTATTGAAATGTACATACCATTCCTTGATTTCCATCCTCATTGGGCCGGTTTGTAGAAATACATCCTTCAGTAGGTTGAGCAGTGGTCGCTTCTTCCGTAACACTGACTGATGCTTCTGTTCTGTCTCGTTCCTCATTATTCCGTTGAAGCTTACGGCGTTCGAGCTTGGATATAAGCCTTCTCTTAACAGGACTAATTGCATTCCGGCCACCTCCGACTTTGTTGACACATTGACCTTTGACGGTTTCAACATTACCACACTGTAATGAAATAGTATTATAAGTATATATATATATTTATATATTTAAAAGCATATCTATTGTAATAACGTCTATGAATATAATAACGCTTAAGAAACTTACTCTAGTTCGATTCCTATTATCAGTAGCTTGAGGATTAAGAAATAAGTTCATCTTTCTCTCAGCTTCAAGTAACGCTCGCACATATTCCTCATCATTATCCGTAGATATATCAAGATCAACTTCATTAGTGTTTGCTGGTACAGGAAGGGGTATTTCGTTCTCGGTCGGTCCAACCACCTTACGCTGTAAAATAAATATGAATAATATATATATATATATATATATATATATAATTATATATATATATATATATATTATATAATATTACATATATAAATTATATATATATATATATATATATATATATATATATATATATATATATATATTATATTATAAATATAAATATAATAAAAAAAAAAAAAAAAAAAAAATAATAATAATAATAATAATATAATAAATAATAATAAATAATATAATAATAATAATATAAAATATAATTTAACGACACTTCCCTTTTGCAAGGCATGGCTGTATTCTGTGTCTTTGACCATCATCAGCTTCGACTGCATTTTCATAGGTCCGCACAGCTTCTACTAGTTCCACCTCTTCGACTACTTCCACTAGTACGGTTTCTGATACAGTTTCGTCATCTCCACTGAAAGTGCGTTTTAAGCCACGTTTTTGATTATTTGCAGACATATTTTCGTTTTCTTCTTCAACAATTCTTTCCAAAGAGTGTAAAACACTGAAACAGAAATGAATATAAATATATATATATACGCTTAATTAAATAAATTATTATATTATTAAGATTTCATTATTACATTAGAGACTATTATTCACACCCAGTACGGGTCATCCCGTGAAACACACTGACTAAATAACCCTTGAACGTCAAGGTTTTTATACGCATAGAATTCAGCCCTGAGGGCTTGTATTTTAAGCCTAATTTAAAGGATGGCTTTTTATACTTCCCTGTTACAGCTGTATGCTCAAGCATACCTACTACAACTTTCAAGGGAAGAGTAGCGTTAACAATGTTGGGGATGTTAATATTTGATAATCCAGGTGTAAAGTTAAAAATCTTTGTCTCCACACGTATCAAGGGGTACTTTGCGGTTGAGGAAAGAAGTGATTTTTCAATTTCAAGATGCCTGTTAGCCGTGAGTTTCACTTTGCGTACATAAATATAGGTCTCTAACAATTTGAAAATTGGGGAGGGTGGAGAACTCGTAGCTTATCTTTTAGTGCTTACTTTCAATGCAAACTGGGGAGCCGCCCTAGTCAATTTCAACTTAAGTTCCACCCCGGGGAGTAGAAGTCGCTCCTGATTAAGTAGATCGCCCATTAGTCGACCGTAAAACTCGTATGTGTTATTTGGAGATTTCGCAGCCCTGTCAATATGCTTATCTACATCTTTAAAGCTGTAGAACCCACAGGATTGCAGGTGGGATTGTTTCGCATCTTCACTAAAGTTTAAAAGATTGTTGATGTAGCATTTGTATGGGTATAAGGCTGTAGCTGAATTAACAGGTGTTTCATTAAGGAATATTTCCAGCTGGCTGAAAGCTGTATACATGGAAGTTACTCTCAGTGTAACGACATGATCATCAAGACTGTAGGTAGATCGCCTTCGTCTTCTGATAAAAAAGTTTCACTTTCAAGTTATAAATGGATGTCCGCAGGGATCGATGTTAAAAGTCCCCTGAACCAGTTACTATAAACTCTAAAGGTGCATCGCTATTGGTAATCGAGTGAGTAGGGTTGACAGATACGTAATTACTATTAAGCACACTAACTTGGGTTGGCAGAACATTAAAAAGATTTAATTCTGATTTACAACAACCATGAGATGCACTGGTTAAGAAATGCATCCTGTCGGTTCAAAAGCTTTCCTAAGAATGATTAGAATATAATACCACACCTCTTATATACTTTCCCTAGATAAGGATATATATATTCTGATGATCCCTCAGTTCCCTTGTAACCTTCAAGCAAGGAAGAAGTGTTATCGAACCTGCGTGCAAAGAACCTTGCTATTTCCCGTTGTTCAACATGCTCAGACTTAACCGTTTCATCTCTATACAGGACATTGTACAGTGGGAGGAAAATCTGCCAGACTGTGGAGTTTCAATTGTTTATAAAAGAAATCCTGATGGCAGTGACTTTTACACGTGTATTAGTTCCCTTGCATACTATAGTAACCAAAGGGTATTTATGAATACAGAAGAACTACTTAATGTATGTTTACATGCCGAAACATTCATTTCGCCCAGCATTAATAAACCTTCAGGTTTAATCGGTACAAAAGTAGTTATCAGTGAGAGTGCGAAGAGGAAACCTAAACAACTCACTATCGAGTTTTCAATGAAACATGATAAGCCGAATGGAGGTAAGAGTGTGGAGAGCGTATAACTTGCGTACATTTAAACCCACACGGTATGGATTCTTTATTACAGGAATACAACAGTTGAAGTATATGTCCGAGATTCGCAAGAGGGTACTATTACAGAGTGAAAGGGGTGAAATGTTGAGTAATCACGTAAATACAGCACATTATATTCTGTATCAGGAATACTACACATTTAAGAAAATGCTTACGGATAACTCTGAAGATATTATTGAATACTTCTTGAGTTCCATAGATGTGCATAAATTTATTTCAATGTTTAAAGAACAATGGTGTGATTCTATTTACACTGATGGACCAGAAAATAAACATGCTATGATTTCTATACGTGATCTTTTCACATATATATTAGGAGATGGGGTGCATGTACTAAGAGAATACCTATTGGAAAACGACCTGAACGAGTGGCATATTTGTAAAG
>JABUQX010078162.1:7500-15000 GCA_015478945.1 Trachelipus rathkii
GAAAAATGACCATTCTTTACGTTATTATAACTTCTTACAAAACTCAATTTATCACGTGGTTTATACTTGTTTAGAATCACGAAGCATTTCGCTTTATTTTCATAATATATTTATACCATTCCTTGCTGACTCATAAATTTAGGTCAAATGACATCTGGGTCAATAAATCTGTTTTTATTTCGTAACAAAGCCACTTTGAGGGTTTAAATTCTCAGTATATGATTATGAAATTATAGTGATCATTATAACATACATCTTTTATCACACTTCTATTTAGATAATTAGTTATTAATTGTTAATATTCCTATGGGAAAAATTGTCATGTTACTTACACGTGATTCCCGCCAAAAGCAGGTTCGTTTTTTTTTTTTTTTTTTTTTTTTTTTTTTTTTTGTGTGAAACTTGTAATGATTTTATTAGCTTACTTACTATATAATACTATTCGATCAGTAATTATTTTACACTAATTTTAATAATAATTAAACTAAATTCTAATTAATTAATTCATATATTGCATTCTAGCAACCCACATTTGATTACTCTTCGTGTATAGAAGCAGGAAGAAGAAACCTCTTTACCTCTTATCATATTATGGCTCTTGCAAGGTTGACCATTTCAGCTTTCTCGCAGTTTGTTTGTATTCCGACGAATCATTTCCTCTAAATTTTATATGGCGAGATTAACGTAGAATTTAAAATGTAGGTAGAATTTATATATATATATAGAATATGTATATGTATATATATATATATATATATATATATATATATATATATATATATTATATATATATATATATATATATATATATTATTTATATATCATATATATATAATATATATTATATATTAATTAGGGATGTACCGGAACCAGTTCCGGCCAGAACTCGATTTTTTAGAAGTTTTCCGGTCCGGCCCGGAACTAACTCGGAACTTTTCTACTTTTTCAAATGTCTTTCTATTAAAAAAAATTCAGTAACTGATTTGTTATTTACTCAGTTATGATTATGCATAAAAAATAATATAGAAAATTGATATATGTGATCAAATATCATGATAAAATGATCTGACACTCTATAGTTTCGAAAACTTTAAATATGAAACAATATTTTCACACTCGAACCAGTAGCTTTAATACTCTAGAACAGGATTGGGGATTTTTTTTTATTTTTTAAATTTTTTTAATTTTTTATTTTTTTATTTTTTTAGGCACAAATTGCCTTTTTAATTATTATTTTGATAAAATTAGTAAATAATCCTAATTATTACCTAATTAATAATAAGTTTAGTAAATATAATTATTATTTAGTTTAATTAAGTTATTTAAATTATATATATATTACTGTATAATATCTGATTACTCTAATTTTATTTATTTCTTTATTAAAAATGACTTGAAACTACATTGATGAATTTACTTATTATATAGATAAAATATACTTATTATTAATTAGGTGGTAGCTAAATTAATTATTAATATAGAAAAAAAATTTGCCTAAAAATTTAAAAAAATAGGAAAACAAAAAAATAAAAAAGTCATGATTTTTTTATAAAAAAAAAATTGCGTAAAAAAATCAGTTGATTTAAATCATTTGATTTCTTTTGTGGCCAACACCTGCTCTACGAATCTAGACCTGGGGATATATAAAGTTTGTACAGGGTATTATTATTATTATTATTATTATTATTATTATTATTATTATTATTATTATTATTATTATTATTATTATTATTATTATTATTATTATTATTATTATTATTATTATTATTTAATATATATATATACTTTTAGCTTCCAATTCCCTAAATATTTTCTTCTGAATATTCATTTAATTCCCTAATATCTTCCTCTAGAGAATAATTTTGCAAAGAAGTATGTGCATATTTTAATATTTATTAATCATGACCTGGTTTCGTCCGTAAACCTCGGACATCATCAGAGTTTTGATTCTAACAATTGAACGAATTATTTTAACCACTGTTTGATAAAAAAAAAAATTAAAATTAACAAAATTAGGATTTTAGATTTAAGATTTGTAGCATTCATATTATATTTAACTACGGGACAATACGGTTGAACATTAATGTTAATGTCCTGGTTTTAGATGTTTTATGTAATAAATTCCTATTTTCAGTTTTTTGGGCTTCAATGAGGAGTGTAAAATTTTAAATGATTTTGTAATATCAGGTACAGTTGTCTACACTTGTCTTGTTATGTTCAGTGAATAAATGTTCATGATATTGTTAGCTTGGGTTAAAGCTGGTGCTGGTACGCGCCTATCTGGTTAATCTATTAGTCGTGTACCAATTACGCGTCGAACGTTACAGTCATACTCGGGGACAAAATGCGAATTGGTACAGACGACAGGTGATTAATCTGAATAGTGGTATTCCTTAGTAGAGAAGAGGATGAAGTTGTTCTTGTTTTGTTGGTATAATTTAAAACTGTGATTTTTGAGTTAACTTGTAATTTAAATTGTGGGTGTTAATAATGCTGCGCAGGCATTTTTAACATTTAGCATTTGAAGTTTTAAAATAAAATTTAATGCTTTCAGAGATATTGTTCGTATTGTCCTGTTTTTTAAAGAGTTTGTTGATGGTTTTGTTTATTATTTTCTCCGTTAAATTTAAAGGGTGGTTACAGTTGATCAGAATTTGTTTCATTTTTTTAACTTCAGCATCAAATGATTCCCAATCCGAGCACAATTTATAAGCCCTATATATGAGTGTTTTAACAATTGCATTCTTATATACTTCTGGGGAGTAGGAGCTGTAATTAAGGTACATACCATTATCAGTTGTCCTACATTTAAACTATTTAAAAGAATAACTTAAATAAATTTGATTAAATCTAATAAAAAAAACATTAACATAAAGTTCAACATATTGTCCTTAAGTTAAATATAATATGAAATGCTAAAATCTAAAATCTAATTTTTAATTTTATTTTTTTTTAAATCTAGTGTTAAAATAATTCATTCAATTATTAGTTAAAATCAAAACTCGAAGATGTCAGAGGTTTACGGACGAAACCAGTCAGGATCTAACTATATAAATAATGCCTTATAACTTTTTTCTTTGCACAAATTATTTCTCTAGACTAGTATTAAAGGAATATTTAATTGATTATCCAAAGAAATATTTAAGGAATTGGAAGCTAAAAGTAAAACTTATATTAAAACAAAAGGTGATGTGAATTTTCTATATATTAATTATTATTTATTATTATTATTATTATTAATTATTACTTATTATATCATTATTATTAATTATTATTATTATTAATATTATTATAATTATTATTATTATTAATTATTAATTATTATTATTATTATTATTAATTAATATTATTGTTATTATTATTATTATTATTATTATTATTATTAATTATATATTATTATTAATTATTATTTATTATTTATTATTATTATTATTATTATTATTATTATTATTATTATTATTATTATTATTATTATTATTATTATTATTATTATTATTATTATTAAAGGAAATTAACTTTAAAGTAGATACTACTACAAAACAAAATATTACTAAAAACTTATTTAAAAAAATTTTAAAACAAGATTCCATAATTTTTTTATTTAAAAATTAATTTATTTGAATATTGAAATGTTGTGGTGTAGGAAAATAAGTTGCTCTCCATGTTGTGGAGTTAAATGTGATCTCTTATCTTCAAACACGTTACCCGCTTCTGAAAAAGCTTTTCTGAAAAAAACTTTTCAAACTTTGAAGACCCGTAGAATTTTATATAGTATATTCCTATTTTACTTACTAAATTTATTAATCCGCTTATCCAAATATTAGCTTACAGAACTAAGAGCTCATAGTATGGATATGACAAGATGCCAAATACTTCTAGAGAGACTCCACTTGTTAATCAGACAAGTTTTCAGTAGAATATGTAAGGTG
Organism: Trachelipus rathkii; assembly: GCA_015478945.1. NCBI lineage: Eukaryota > Metazoa > Arthropoda > Malacostraca > Isopoda > Trachelipodidae > Trachelipus > Trachelipus rathkii. The sequence continues at coordinate 11,430 of JABUQX010078162.1, forward strand.
TAGCGAAAGTCGAAAAGTTCCGGTTCCGGCCGGAACTTCCGGCCGGCCGAACCAAAAATTTCTGGTTTCCGGTACATTCCCTAATAATATATATATATATATATATATATATATATATATATATATTATATATATATATATATATATATATATATATATATATATATATATATATATATATATATATTATATATATATATATATATATATATATATATATATATATATTGCAATCTCTGTTCATCAAATGGAGATTTCATGATAGGATTTAGGACTTGCTAACGTTAACGTAAGTCATTCTAGTAGGAACTCTTGTAAGGAAAGACATAGTTGCAAATATATACTTTAGTCTTGTTTTAATGGTTACTTCGTCAGTATTTTATTTTTATTAATGTTTTGAGACAATTGAGCACACACGATTTAGTTAGATATTTTTTTATCCTCCCGTTTTTTATAGGTTTTTTAGTATAGATTTTCTCGGAATTTGGTTTTATTAGGATTGCTTTTATTTGCCCCTTTATGTACAGTACAGATTTTATGGGTTTGGTTTCATCCTTTTATTTTCCATTAGTTTGTAATTTTCCGTTGTTTTAGTTTCCTCAAGTGGATTAGAGATTCTGACGTTTGTAATAACTGTGAAGTCTTTCAATCGTTATCGTGGGTGTGATAAATCGGTCTAACTGTGGAAACAATATCTTATACATAGGGTCCACTGATGGGGACTAGCCCAAATGGTCGACAGGGAAAATGGTCAACATGACATCAAAAAAACTTCCCGTACAGCCCGCCGCAGGGGTTAATATAGGTTAGGTTATGTTAAGATAGGTTTGGTTAAGTTAAGTTTTGCTGGATTCGTTAGAGAAACTTTAGGTTAGGTTAGGTTAGGTTATGTTAGTTTAAGTTAAGTTTTGCTGGATTTGTTAGAGAAACTCTAGGTTAGGTTAGGTTAGTTTAAGTTAAGCTTTGCTGGATTCGTTAGAGAAACTCTAGGTTAGTAGGTTAGGTTAGGATAGGTTAGATTAGGTTAGGTTAGGTTAGGTTAGGTTAGGTTAGGTTAGGTTAGGTTAGGTTAAGATAGGTTAGGTTAAGATAGGTTAGGTTAGGTTAGGGTAAGATAGGATAGGTTAGGTTAGGTTAAGTTTTGTTGAGTTCGTTAGGGAAACTGTAAATAACCAGATTTTTTTTTCCAAATGTCGACCATTTGACCTATCGATTATTTTCCCTATCAACCCTATTTCAGTACTAGCTTCCCGCTGATTTGTTTTAAACGTTCCTACGAATTTTTCATTTTCAGGTTTTGTATCTGAGACAACAAAACAACACAATCAATCTTCTATCAAATTTGGCCAATATTTTCTTTCTCTTACTCTTAAGATAAAGTCTTAGAATCAACGATAGTTTGGAAGCAAATGTTATTGAGAGAGAGAGAGGAGAGAGAGAGAGAGAGAGAGGAGAGAGAGAGAGAGAGAGAGAGAGAGAGAGAGAGTTTTCGTTATTTCGTTCCTTATTATCTCTTATTTCCGATTTTCAAAAGTAAACTTAAAATATATTGTCACTCTTAATTTAATTATTTCAATCTTTGTCAAATAAATAAAAAAAATTGATTAGGCATTTGCTTAATGCAATATTAAATTGCCCTCCCTTTTGTATATTACACAAAAGAGAAAACTTAAATCCTAAATATCTGTGTAATTTTCATTAATATCGGAATAGTTACAATTAATCAATAATCGAACTTTAAATATCATTGTAATATATGGGAAAATTTTTAATGTTGAGTATCGAAACTCCCTACCTTAACTAATAGTCTTATCGTAATGAAGTTTTAGTAATATTTCATTTGCTACTAAACTTTTTCCTGGGTTAGTAATATTAATAGTACTATTGATATTACTATTACTCTAACAGTTATCGTCACTATTAATATATTTGATGATGCTAATGCTGATATTACTATTATTCCTGTTAATAATATAGTAATAATCATTACTACTACTACTACTACTACTACTACTACTACTACTACTACTACTACTACTACTACTACTACTACTACTAATATTTATACTAATATTACGCGTTTGTATAAATATATCTACCAAAACTACCTGTAGGGTAGTCCTCCGGTATGTAAATAACTAGAGGGTAGCTCCTGTACATAGCTATATATACATAATACAAGGAAATCCTACGAAATATATTTACCTACAGGGTGGTCAACAAAATAAAAAAAAGTTCCTTAATTATACTAAATCACTTTTAATATATTGGATTCTTTTTAACAGAAAATTCCTTAGGTAGTTTTTAACTTTTTTTGTTAAATTAGTTATATTTTAGACTCTTTTTCTAATAAATTTCATATATTAAATTTTTTATTAAAATTATTTGGATGTTTAAACTCGTTTATTAAAATTTTAAGCTTAAATTTAATTATTATATTTCAATTAAAATTTTGGGAAAATTGTAGTTTCAAATCACCTTTCGTGCGTTTGTGTGTGTCACCAAACCAACTCGTTTCCCGGAGTCACGTGCTTGAGTCGGTGTGGTGCGGTGTGGTGCGGTGTGGTGCGGTGCGGTGTGGTGCGGTGCGCCACACAAGTCCAGTGTACCAGTGCGGTGTGGTGCGACAAAATGACTTTTGGTGCGGTGCTGTGCGTGGTGCGCTTACCCTGGTGCGGTGCGGTGCGGTGCGCCACACAAGTCCAGTGTACCGGTGCGGTGCGGTGCGGTGCGACAAAATGACTTTTGGTGCGGTGCTGTGCGTGGTGCGCTTACCATGGTGCGGTGCGGTGCGGTGCGCAAAATTCTGGTGCTCGGACAACCATAGCTTGGACTGAAAACGTAGACTCTTATATGGAGGGATCCACGTGTGGTGTACATATACACGTTTCGTGTTTGCTTAAAAAAGCACGTCTCTTCTATTAACAAGTAGAATCAGTTGTTGAAGATCTCTCATTTTCTTCAGTATTATTTAACATAATAATTAACATAATTAACATAATTAACATAATTAACATATATATTAATAATTAACATAAACATCTATTCCTCTATCTCTTTGTTTCTACCTGTTTGCCTCCATCTTAACTTCCATCGACTCATGTCGGTTGTCTGCTTCCAGTTAATCTTAAGTCAATTTTTTAAAAACCTACGTTATCGAGCAAAATGTGCAATTTGAGCATGGTGCCAAAAGCGTGTTTTTTTTAAACAATGCAAAGCGAAATAAATTATAATTAAAATATATTACGTTAAGTGAGGTAATGATACGTTAAGTAAGGTTATGTTGAGTTACGTTAGTTTACATAGATTTAAACTTTTTAAAAAATATTTTTAAAGGTGTGAAGCTGTTTAATTACTATTGAATAAATTTGACTCTACACATTTTTATTTCACTCTAATGAAATGTGTTCGAATCCATGCAATCGAGATATATATATATATATATATATATATATATATATATATATATATATATATATATATATATATATATATATATATATAGTATATATATATATATATATATATATATATATTTATTATATATATATATATATATATATATATATAT
>JABUQX010078162.1:27500-30000 GCA_015478945.1 Trachelipus rathkii
TCGTAAAGTTCGTGTATCATAATATTACATACACGTTTTTGATGCCCTGCACGTATTCCAACATGGAGTATGCCGATATTGTGTTCGTGTACGGATTGTGTGACGGGAATGCAAGTGAGGCGCGGCGTGCATATGCCGTGCGGTATCCAACGAAACGGTTGTCGCATAGGTCTGTTTTCAGCAACTATGTGATACTGGGACATTTAGACCGGCTGGCATTGCGGATGGAGTTTATGCGGTACTTCGCCACCGCCATCGTGCCCATGACATTCTCCGGTATTTTGACGCAAACCCGTCATCGAGTGTACGTAGAGCGGCGGCCGAACTTGCTGCTCCTCGTTCAGCAATATGGAGAACACTGGCGGCGGATGGACGCCATGCATATCATTTGCAACGTGTACAACATTTACTGCCCACCGACATAGGACGTCGACGCGACTTCTGTGAATGGTTCATCGGGCAGTGTAATACGAACAGACGTTTCCCAGAGTCGGTGCTGTGGACGGACGAAGCCATCTTCAGTAGACGTGGCACTCACAACCAGAGGAACAGTGACGTGTGGGCGTGGGAGAATCCTCATGGCAACCAGGAGCACCATTACCAGCAAAATTTATATATATTGTGTTTTTTTGAATTTATATATATATATATATATATATATATATATATATATATATATATATATATATATATATATATATAAATATATATATATATATACCCTTATATATATACATAACTATATATAACAACTTATATATATCTAACATACCTCTCTACCTATATACTATATATAATAACTTAATATATATGTATATATATATACCAATATATATATTGCTAACTGCTACAGTAATATTAATATGTATATGTATATATATATATAACATATAACAACTTAGCTTATATGTGTAATAGCAATAATAATAATAATAATATATATGTAATATATATGTAATAACCTTCTTAATAATAACTAACTCATAGCATAATAACTATATATATATAACTGCTCTGTATATATGTATATACCATATATACAAAGGTGGGCACCGTTAATGAGAAAGTTAACGTCGTTAATTCTTAATCGTTAACAAAAAAATTAACGGCGTTAATCATTAAAGTGTTTATCGGTAAAGAATGTAGCGGAAGTTAACGTTAATCGTTAACGTTAACCGTCTTCAATTTTTTTTTTTTTTTTGCAGTTATCACCACCACTCACGGGCAGAGCCCTATTCAAGGAGGGGGTGTTGCACGCCAAAATTTCATCCGCTAGCGCAAATTACGCAGATGAACATAGACGCAGGCTTTTAAAGTGAAATTAAATTCAGCAGGAAACACAGAAGATGGAGAAGAGAGTTCCACAGAACAGTGGTGGAAGGAAAAAGGAAACACTGCAGCAAACTAGCCTGGAGTTGCACCAATATCTACACACAAAACTCGTGCGCAGATGCAGCACCCCTTTTGCTGCTACCGGGGCGTCGTAAAGGTGGTGTTACGCGAGTGGTAAAGTTCCCTCAAGACTGCTGCTGCGATACCTATGAAGAATAGGCACCAACATCGCGCCGCGCAAGATAGGAGTTCAAGTGAACTGGAAGAAAATTAGCTAACAGTTTATAAGCCTTTTGGCTTTTGACTCGACCCTGTCCAAAAGCCGGGTGAAACCAGAGCCCCCCAGATATGAGAACAGTACTCTATACAAGGCCGGATGAGACCCTTGTATAGCTGAGAGTAACTGAGAAGAGGAAAAAAGTCTCGCAGTCTAAACAGAACTCCCAGTTTCTTTGAGGCCGCCCCAGCAACCGTTGTGATGTGAGGTTTCCAAGACATTTTTTTTATGTTAAGGCCAAGGATGTTTATATTGTCAACAAGAGAGACGAAAGAACCGTCAAAGAGATAGGAAAGTTAAAAGGTGCCGTATTTTTAGAGAGATTTGTAGAAGTTGGGTTTTTAAGAATTGAATTTCACAAGGTTGAGACGACCCCACCGCACCCCACCGCACCGCATCTAGATCAGTGAGAATAGAATCAGAAAGATTAAGACGAGAGGCAATTCTAGAAGTAAAAGATAGACAGAATTGAAATGAGTTGAAGAATGAAGGGTCGAGTCATCGGCATGTGAGTGGATAGAGTTAGATGTGCAGGTGAGAAGATCATTAATGAAAAGTAGGAATAAAGTAGGAGATGAGACGAAACCCTGAGGAACTCCACTATTGACAGAAAAAGAAGAAGAAGTCGCTCCATCAACCACAGCCGATATTTAGCGACTTGAAGAAAACTAGACAAAAGTAAGCAAAGAGGAAGAAGGAGAGGAGCTTGGAGAGCAATGATGCGTGCCATACCTGGTCAAATGCTTTGGATATGTCAAGCAGCGCCTACGCACAAGTCTGCCAGTAGTTCCTAAGGGCGGGAAAACCATAAATCGGTTAAATAGTAAAGTATATCATATCGCCAGTAGACTTTGAACACCAAAAGCGATCGGAAGAAGAAAATGAGATTCC
>JABUQX010078162.1:37500-45000 GCA_015478945.1 Trachelipus rathkii
ATTATTAATATTTGTTGTTGTTGTTGTTGTTATTATTGTGTGTATATATAATAATAAATAATAATAATAAAATAATAATAATAATAATAATAATAATAATAATAATAATAATAATATAGAAATTCTATGTCAGCTTTTGTTTTAATATAAGTTTTACTTTTAACTTCCAATTCTCTGAATAATTTCTTCTGATTGTCATTTAATTTTCTTAATACTAGTCTAGAAAATAGTTTGCAAAGAAAGTAAGAGGCATATTTAAATTTATTAGTTTCTGACCGGTTTCGTCCGTAAACCTCGGACATCTTCAGAGTTTCGATTCTAACATTTGAATGAATTATATAATAAAAGATTTAAAAAATTAAAATTAAAAATTAGATTTTAGATTTTAGTATTTCATATTATATTTAATTTAAGTGACAATACGTTGAACTTTATGTTAATGTCTGGTTTTAGATGTTTTATGTAGTAAGCCTCAGCTATTTTCAGTTTTTGAGCTTCGCATGAGGAGTGTAAAATTTTGAATGACTGTGAGATATCAGGTATAGTTGTTTTGTTATGTTCAGTGAATAAATGTTCGTATATTTTACTAGGTTTAAAGCGGTGTTGGTATGCCCTATCTGTTAATCTATTAGTCGTGTAACCAATATACGTCGACGTACAGTCAGACTCGGGACATGTGAATTGGTACACGACATGGTGATTAACTGAAAGGGTATCCTTAGTAGAGAAGCAGGAAGAAAGTTTTCTTGTTTTGTGGTATAGTTTAACTGTGATTTTTGTGTTACTTGTAGATTTAATGTGGGTGTTAATAATGCCGCGTAGACATTTTTCCTCTTTATCAAAGTCTTTTGCATTGGAAGTTTTAAAATAAAATTTAATGCTTTCAGAGTTATTATTCGTATTGTCCTGTTTTTTATAGAGTTTGCTGATGGTTTTGTTTATTATTTTTTCCGTTAAATTTAAAGGGTGGTTACAGTTGATCAGGTTCTGTTTAATTCTTTGAACTTCAACATCAAAAGATTCCCAATCCGAGCACAATTTATAAGCCCTATATATGAGTGTTTTAACAATTGAATTCTTATATACTTCTGGGGAGTAGGAGCTGTAATTAAGGTACAGACCATTATCAGTTGGCTTGACATGTATGCCTGTAGAAAAGGTTCTATCATCATTAATTTTGATTTTAATATCCAAAAAGTTAATAATATTATTTAGAGATGTTTCAGATGTAAATTTGAGGCAAGAAAGGCTTTGCAAGCGGTTGATAAACTGATGAATGTCTGTATGGTTCCTAAATATAGTAAGGGTGTCGTCAACATATCTTACATAAAAGACTGGGTTGAATGTATTGTTTTCCCTCAAAATTCCATTTTCTAGCTCCGCCATGTAAAAGTCAGCGAATGTAGGGCCCAGAGGTGAACCCATGGCAACACCATCCTTTTGCAGGTAGAAACTATCTTGAAATTTGAAAGGGGTTTCAGTACAACATATTAATAGTAGGTTCCTCATATGGTTTTCGGAAATGTCATGAGGAGGTGGATTATTAGAATGATAAACATGTTTAATTATAATATCTATGGTTTCTACAACGGGGACATTCGTAAATAATGATTCAACATCCAGAGAAGCAAGCGTTTCTGAGTTGCTAAGTTTTAAGTGAGATAGTTTACATAGGGTTTCATTATTAGATTTGACAATAAACGTGCTATCTAAGTAAGGACGTATTACGGTATTGAGGTATTGAGCAATGTCATGAGTGACAGTACCACACATAGATATTACGGGACGCAGGGGTGGGTCTTTTTCATCTTTGTGTATTTTGGGTAGTCCGTATATATATCCTTCATTGTAATGACCAGTTCTTTTAATTTTGTTAGAGATATTTTTGTTCTTAATTTCATGTGCTATTTTATTTATTTTATTTTTAGTTATATTATTAATGTTTGGTGGAGCTATGGTAAATTTGTTTACGTCATTCAAGATGTTTTTAAGCTTTAGTTCATAACTGATTTTATTCATAATCACCACTCCTCCTCCTTTGTCTGGTCCTTTGATTACTATGCTTGGATTCTGTTTGAGGGTTGATATAGCCTCATGGTCTTCTTTAGAAAGATTTTTGTAATTTTTGTCTTTAAGAAACGAAAATGGAAAAAGTTTTCAGTTTAGTTTTAAGATGGTCTTCATTTTCCACAGGGATAGTTTTAAGTTCCTGTTTTTTTTGTGTAAAATATCATTGTAAAGTTTCTCCACTTTAATATATTAGTCAATTTTGCTACAGTTAGTTTTTAAACCAAAGTTTAGGCCTTTGTTGAGCAAGTTATTTTCATTATGATTGAGTTCGTAATCAGATAAGTTATAAATGAAAGATTTATCTTCTTTTAGTATGAATTCGCTATTGTATAGGCGCTGTAATTTGGAGATGTGTCTAAATTTGATATCATTATTTAATTCGCGAAGTTCACGGCAAAGAAAGATGATTGAAGAATAAAAATAAAAATTATTCAATGATCTCCTAAAAATTAATAGGGTTTGTCCTGTTTCTTTTTGAAGCTTACTACTTTTTAACTTTTGCTGGAGTATTTCATTATCAAGGAGTTTTTGTTGAAAGTTTTTTGTAATTTCATTATCTTGTAAATTTCTATTATAAAATCTTATCTTTAGAAAGTTTGGAAGAAGCTGATTATCTTTACAATAATTTAGAAATTCTATGTCAGCTTTTGTTTTAATATAAGTTTTACTTTTAACTTCCAATTCTCTGAATAATTTCTTCTGATTGTCATTTAATTTTCTTAATACTAGTCTAGAAAATAGTTTGCAAAGAAAGTAAGAGGCATATTTAAATTTATTAGTTTCTGACCGGTTTCGTCCGTAAACCTCGGACATCTTCAGAGTTTCGATTCTAACATTTGAATGAATTATATAATAAAAGATTTAAAAAATTAAAATTAAAAATTAGATTTTAGATTTTAGTATTTCATATTATATTTAATTTAAAATAGCTGAGGCTTACTACATAAAACATCTAAAACCAGACATTAACATAAAGTTCAACGTATTGTCACTTAAATTAAATATAATATGAAATACTAAAATCTAAAATCTAATTTTTAATTTTAATTTTTTAAATCTTTTATTATATAATTCATTCAAATGTTAGAATCGAAACTCTGAAGATGTCCGACGTTTACGGACGAAACCGGTCAGAAACTAATAAATTTAAATATGCCTCTTACTTTCTTTGCAAACTATTTTCTAGACTAGTATTAAGAAAATTAAATGACAATCAGAAGAAATTATTCAGAGAATTGGAAGTTAAAAGTAAAACATATTAAAGCAAAAGCTATTTAAAAAATTCTAAAACCAATGTAAAGATAATCAAGCTTCTTCCAAACTTTCTAAAGAATAAGATTGTATGATAGAAATTTACAAGATGAAAGTAGCTTTCAACAAAAACTCCTTGATAATGAAATCCAGCAAAAGTTAAAAAGTAGTAAGCTTCAAAAAGAAACAGGACAAACCCTATTAATTTTTAGGAGATCATTGAATAATTTTTATTTTTATTCTTCAATCATCTTTCTTTGCCGTGAACTTCGCGAATTAAATAATGATATCAAATTTAGACACATCTCCAAATTACAGCGCCTATACAATAGCGAATTCATACTAAAAGAAGATAAATCTTTCATTTATAACTTATCTGATTACGAACTCAATCATAATGAAAATAACTTGCTCAACAAAGGCCTAAACTTTGGTTTAAAAACTAACTGTAGCAAAATTGACAAATATATTGAAGTGGAGAAACTTTACAATGATATTTTACACAAAAAACAGGAACTTAAAACTATCTCTGTGGAAAATGAAGACCATCTTAAAACTAAACTGAAAACTTTTTCCTTTTTGTTTCTTAAAGACAAAAATTATAAAAATCTTTCTAAAGAAGACCATGAGGCTATATCAACCCTCAAACAGAATCCAAGCATAGTAATCAAAAGACCAGACAAAGGAGGAGGAGTGGTGATTATGAATAAAACCAGTTATGAACTAAAACTTAAAAACATCTTGAATGACGTAAACAAATTTACCATAGCTCCACCAAACATTAATAATATCACTAAAAATAAAATAAATAAAATAACACATGAAATTAAGAACAAAAATATCTCTAACAAAATTAAAAGAACTGGTCATTACAATGAAGGATATATATATGGACTACCCAAAATACACAAAGATGAAAAAGACCCACCCCTGCGTCCCGTAATATCTATGTGTGGTACTGTCACTCATGACATTGCTCAATACCTCAATACCTTAATACGTCCTTACTTAGATAGCACGTTTATTGTCAAATCTAATAATGAAACCCTATGTAAACTATCTCACTTAAAACTTAGCAACTCAGAAACGCTTGCTTCTCTGGATGTTGAATCATTATTTACGAATGTCCCCGTTGTAGAAACCATAGATATTATAATTAAACATGTTTATCATTCTAATAATCCACCTCCTCATGACATTTCCGAAAACCATATGAGGAACCTACTATTAATATGTTGTACTGAAACCCCTTTCAAATTTCAAGATAGTTTCTACCTGCAAAAGGATGGTGTTGCCATGGGTTCACCTCTAGGCCCTACATTCGCTGACTTTTACATGGCGGAGCTAGAAAATGGAATTTTGAGGGAAAACAATACATTCAACCCAGTCTTTTATGTAAGATATGTTGACGACACCCTTACTATATTTAGGAACCATACGGACATTCATCAGTTTATCAATTACTTGCAAAGCCACTTCTTGCCTCAAATTCACATCTGAAACATCTCTAAATAATATTATTAACTTTTTGGATATTAAAATCAAAATTAATGATGATGGAACCTTTTCTACAGGCATACATGTCAAGCCAACTGATAATGGTCTGTACCTTAATTACAGCTCCTACTCCCCAGAAGTATATAAGAATTCAATTGTAAAAACACTCATATATAGGGCTTATAAATTGTGCTCGGATTGGGAATCTTTTGATGTTGAAGTTCAAAGAATTAAACAGAACCTGATCAACTGTAACCACCCTTTAAATTTAACGGAAAAAATAATAAACAAAACCATCAGCAAACTCTATAAAAAACAGGACAATACGAATAATATCTTCTGATTGTCATTTAATTTTCTTAATAATATATATAACTTCCAATGCAAAAGACTTTGATAAAGAGGAAAAATGTCTACGCGGCATTATTAACACCCACATTAAATCTACAAGTAACACAAAAATCACAGTTAAACTATACCACAAAACAAGAAAACTTTCTTCCTGCTTCTCTACTAAGGATACCCTTTCAGTTAATCACCATGTCGTGTACCAATTCACATGTCCCGAGTCTGACTGTACGTCGACGTATATTGGTTACACGACTAATAGATTAACAGATAGGGCATACCAACACCGCTTTAAACCTAGTAAAATATACGAACATTTATTCACTGAACATAACAAAACAACTATACCTGATATCTCACAGTCATTCAAAATTTTACACTCCTCATGCGAAGCTCAAAAACTGAAAATAGCTGAGGCTTACTACATAAAACATCTAAAACCAGACATTAACATAAAGTTCAACGTATTGTCACTTAAATTAAATATAATATGAAATACTAAAATCTAAAATCTAATTTTTAATTTTAATTTTTTAAATCTTTTATTATATAATTCATTCAAATGTTAGAATCGAAACTCTGAAGATGTCCGACGTTTACGGACGAAACCGGTCAGAAACTAATAAATTTAAATATGCCTCTTACTTTCTTTGCAAACTATTTTCTAGACTAGTATTAAGAAAATTAAATGACAATCAGAAGAAATTATTCAGAGAATTGGAAGTTAAAAGTAAAACTTATAATAATAATAATAATAATAATAATAATAATAATAATATAATAATAATAATAATAATAATAATAATAATAATAATAATAATAATAATAATAATAATAATAATAATAATAATAATAATAATAATAATAATAATAATAATAATAATAATAATAATATTTAAAATAATATCAGCATTTATTTTAATGTATGATTTTGATGCTTTTTCAAGCCTCCTGAAAGTATTTCTTTCAACAGAAGAAATTTTCTTTAAAATTATTCTTGAATAAAATAAAACAATTGATTTTAGTATAGTACCAAGCTTTCGTCCGTACACTTCGGACATTTTCAAGGAATAAATTTTATTTTAATATTTTAACAATTTTGATAAAATAAATTTCGTGTAAAAAAATAAAAAAATAAATAAAATTAATAAATTTAAAAGTTAGAAAAGTTAACTTACATTGACTTTTTGTCATTTAAAGATGTTAAAAAAATTGGACATTTCGTTATATTTTATGTTTATCATTGGTTTATGTTTCCTTAAGAGCAACGATTCCCCTAGTCGCAATTCATAAAAATCATTTTTCCTTGTTTATCTTAGATGCCCTCTTTTATGCTGTTATCAGGATTTTTGTGGTGTTCTTCTTTAAAATGTTGAAATATTTTGCTCGGGTTATACTTATGTTGCGACATTCTCATGTTGAGGGTATTCGTTGTGTATCCGATATAAGAGGCGTTACATCCACTTTCAGAACATTGAAATCGGTACACAACGTTACTACTCCCACCATCCGAAAGCGCTTCACGAGTAGAGAAGCACGAGCTCAGTTTCAATGGCTTATAGTACGATCTTAATATAAGCTTCTTCCCGTCTTTTGCTTTAATATGCTCTTTTAAAATTAATTTTAATTTGTTCTCTTCATCTTTCTTCTGACTGATATTTTCAGTTTTATAATATAATACGAGCTTATCGTTTTCGTTTTCATTCATGGTATTGGTAAGTAAATTATTTAAAGTGTTCTTTATAGTTTTCTCTATAATATACTGGGGGAAGTTATTGTTTATTAGATTCTGTGTTATTCTTTTAATTTCTGAATCAATAAACAATAACTTCCCCCAGTATATTATAGAAAAAACTATAAAGAACACTTTAAATAATTTACTTACCAATACCATGAATGAAAACGAAAACGATAAGCTCGTATTATATTATAAAACTGAAAATATCAGTCAGAAAAAAGATGAAGAGAACAAATTAAAATTAATTTTAAAAGAGCATATTAAAGCAAAAGACGGGAAGAAGCTTATATTAAGATCGTACTATAAGCCATTGAAACTGAGCTCGTGCTTCTCTACTCGTGAAGCGCTTTCGGATGGTGAGAGTAGTAACGTTGTGCAAAATATTTCAACATTTTATAGAAGAACACCACAAAAATCCCGATAACAGCATAAAAGAGGGCTTCTCCATCATAACAAGAAAAAATGATTTTTATGAATTGCGCCTAGGAGAATCGTTGCTCTTAAGGAAACATAAACCAATGATAAACATAAAATATAACGAAATGTCCAATTTTTTGAACATCTTTAAATGACAAAAAGTCAATGTAAGTTAACTT
>JABUQX010078163.1:0-39035 GCA_015478945.1 Trachelipus rathkii
AGAGAGATAAATACTTTGTATATTTGATGTGAAATAACTTCGTAATAATTACGATATATGGCGAGAAATGCCATAATTGTAAAGTTGTTAACGGTTGGCAAATTGCCCCTCAAAATTACACATTGTCACAATTTTTATTCTGGCTGTTTTTTCTAGCACGCGAATAGGGTAGAGTAGAATAAAGAACAATAGCGCGTACGACGCACGCATAATATAAAATTAAAATTTTAAAGTAAATAATTTAATAAATAAATAAAAACCTGAAACGAAAATATTCTTTCAGTAAGCCCGTGAAATAAAATAAGATGAAAATAATATAAAAATAAAGTTTAAGTGAAAAAAATCTATACTTTTCGTTGGGAAGGCTTAGACCCCAGACTTAGTCCTTCCACGTTGGTCACTAAACAATAGCGCATACGACACACGCATAATATAAAGTTATAAACTTACTGTAAATAATTTTAATAAATAAATAAAACCTGAAACGAAAATATCTTTCAGTAAGCCCGTGAAATAAAATAAGATGAAAATAATATAAAAATAAAGTTTAAGTGAAAAAAATCTATACTTTTCATTGGGAAGGCTTAGACCCCAGACTAAGTCCTTCCATATATATATATATATATATATATATATATATATAGAGAGAGAGATATAAAGTGTATATATATATATATATATATATTATTATATATATATATATTAGGGATGTACCGATACCAGAAAAGAGGCCGATAGCCGATACCGATCTCTATATTGATAAGGGTGCCGATACCGATACTTTAATTAATATAATAAATACACAGTAATAAGATAGAACATTGTGTACTGCTAGGCAACTTCAGAGTGAATTCCCTGTACAACCAATACTTAGTCATTCATTTTATATTTGGTTGTGCCCAAGAATTTTTATTTTATAAATTAAAATAGTAATCTTTAAGAAATATAAATGCAATATTAATATTTAATACATTTTTTATGTTTTGTGGTTTATTCAAAATATTCCATTTCATTTTCCAGGAAGTTTTAACAAAATTTAGCTACTAGCTTTTTTGTTTTAACATGGTTACAATTTACAAGATTCTTTAACTAGCTACAATATTAAGAATAAATATAATGGATAAAGAGACCTCAATTAATCAGCTGAAAAGACAAAATAAAAAAACGCTATTATTCAAACATGACATAATAATAATATACTCCTTTAAGATAAAGATAGATATCATTCAATACTCAAATTCAAAAATTCTCAATTGTGATGCAAGAACCTTTCACTAGCATCTGACGAGAGCCTGTTCCTTTTTGGGGTGTTTACACTCCCACCTGCATTATAAATACGCTCGCTCTCGACTGATGAAGGAGGTGTTGATAATTATTTGCTTGCAAGCACTGATAATAATGGAAACCTTTGCCGGCATTTTCATGTCAACAAGCAATGAAAGGAATTACTCTTCTGTTAGGCAGCACTCTATGTTTTTTCGTAGAGCCTCAATCTCCTTCTTTTACAGATTGCCAAATTTGAATTATCTTAGCTCCTTGATGACTGTCTTCTTCAGTTTTTTCCAATGAGGTTCCTTGGTGTGATTCCTTTTGAAGGTGAATGAGATTTCAATGCATATTTCGACCAATGAACTTGTCATGTCTAACATATCCAATCTCTTTCATCTTCCAGTAGGTTTTATTTGCTGAAAAGCCACTATCGTCACTATCAGTGCTGTTGCCAGGGGTTGCTGATAAGGCTGCTTCCACTTCTGTGAATTTTTTTTTTTTGACAAGCGAGCAAGCTCCTCAGTTATGTCTATTTAAATGCATTCTAGAAGTGGTTCACCGTCGGAGATGCCATTCTTGTAGGGTTTCAGCTAGCTTAGGGAATTCCTTATTAGAACCTTTTATTTTTTTTTTTTTTTTTTTTTGGCAGTTGTCACCTCCGCTCACGGGCAGAACCCTATTCATGGAGGGGGTGTTGAACGCCTCAAAAATTCATCTAACGCAAATAACGCAGATGAGCACAGACACAAGCTTTAAAGTGAGGGAGATTAAATTGAGTAGGAAGCACAGATGATGGAAGAGAATTCCACAGAACACAGGTGGCAGGAAAGAAGGAAGCCCCGAGCGAACTAGATTGGAGTTACTAATATCAACACAAAACTCATTTGCCGACACAGCCCCCTTTGTGCTACGAGGGCGTCGTAAAGGTGGTGGTAAGCGAGTGGAGAGTTCCCTCGAGCACTTGCCGTTACGGTACCTATAGAAAAGAGATATAGCATCAACATCGCGCTGCAAAGATAGAGGGTGAAGTGAACTAGAAAGTACAGGACAGTTTATAAGCCTTTTGGCCGATGACTCGACCCTATCCAAAAGCCGGGTGAAACCAAAGTCCCCCCCCCCCCAGATATGAGAGCAGTACTTCATAAAAGGGCGGATAAGGCAATTGTATAGCTGGAGTAACTGAGAAGAGGAAAAAAGTCTCACAGTCTAAACAGAACTCCCAGTTTCTTTGAGGCCGCCCTACCAACCGTTGTGATTTGAGGTTTCAAGACATTTTTTGATTTATGTTAAGGCCAAGGATGTTTACATTGTCAACAGGAGATACGAAAGAACCGACGAAAGAGATAGGAAAGTTAGGTGTCTTAGAGAGGGAGATTTGTAGAAGTTGGGTTTTTAAAGAATTAAATTTCACAAGGTTGAGACGACCTCACCGGGAAATTCTATCCAAATCAGCGAGATTAGAATCGGAAAGATTAAGACGAAAGGCCATTCTCGAAGTAAAAGAAGGAGCAGAATTGAAATGAGTTAAAGAATGAAGGGTTGAGTCATCAGCATATGAGTGGATAGAGTTAGATGTGCAGGTGAGAAAATCAATAATGAAAAGCAGGAATAAAGTAGGAGATAAAACAGAACCCTGAGGAACACCACTATTGACAGGAAAAGAAGAAGAAGTCGCCCCATCAACAACAGCCGATATTGAGCGATTTGAAAGAAAGCTAGACATAAGTAAGCAAAGAGAAGGAGGAAACCCAAAGGAGGGGAGCTTGGAGAGCAGTGACGTGTGCCATACCCTGTCAAATGCTTTGGATGTCAAGCGCCACCATACACAAGTCTCCCCATAGTTCCTAAGGACGGAAAACCATAAATCTGTTAAATAGGAAAGTATATCACCAGTAGACCTCGAGCCCCGAAAGCAGTACTGGCAATCGGAAAGAAGGGAATGAGATTCCAGATGGTCTAAGAAGTGAGAGTTGAGAAGGGTTTCAAAGATCTTAGAAAGAATACAAGTTAAAACTATAGGGGTATAGTTAGAAGGATTAGAGCGGCATCCTTTTTTCGGAATAGGTTGGACATATGCGCGCTTCTAACACTGAGGGAAAGGGATAGTATTGAGGCATAGAGAATATAGTTGAACGAGGGGCGGGGTCAGCACGGAAGCACACTCTCTCAAAACTCGGAGAGGAATGCCATCCGGGACACCCGTCCTCCTAACGTTCATAGATTTCAGGAGCCCATGCACCCGATCAAATGTAATCACATGTAAAGGCATAGGACACCTGAGAGGAGAAGGAAGAGGAAGAGGAATGCCAGAATCGTCCAGGATTGAGTTAGAGGAAAATAGGAGGCCTAAGAGATTGGCCTTTTTAGTTGGAGTATTAGCAACAGAATCATCAGAGCGAATAAGATTAGGAAAGGATGATTTACAGAAGTTGTTAGAGCTGTTTTTGGGAAGAGGCTAGAAAGATTTGTCAGTAGTAAAACCAAGGAGGTCAGCGCACTTTCGTTTAATGAAAGTCCGCTTTGCTCGTCGAAGATTATCCCTGCAACAATTTCTAGCTGAATGAAAATTAGCAAGAGCAAGAACGAGAATTTTTCCACACCCGACACGCACTGTCTCTAGCCTGAATGGCCAGAGAACAAGCACAATCGAACCATGGATTTTGAGGAGAAGAATATTTAGTCGAAGAAGGAATGAACCTGCTCATCCCATCAACGATTACAGCTTCAACTTTATCGGCAGAAGCTGAAGCGTCTTCAGAGTCAAAGCAGTAACTTCAATTATAGCCAGCGTAGAAGCAACGCAATGCCCCCCCCCCCAATAGGCCCGATCAAAGTGCCAGAAAACCCTCATAGGGCAGGATGGAGATGTTGGAGAGAAAGTATTAAAATTAAGAGATATATGGTTGTGGTCAGATTTACCGATAGGAGCGAAGGTTGTGTATTTATAGAGAGAAGGACTAGTGGTGAAACATAGGTCAAGTGTGTTTAAGAATCGGTTTGGACGATCCGGAATGTGTGTAGGTTCTTTAATTAGTTGCTCCAGATCGTTGAGAATACTGAATGATTCGGCTTCCTCTCCACCTAAATCAGTATGAGAGGAACCCAACCATTCAATGTTGTGTTCATTGAAATCCCCTAAATAGAGGACCTAAGTATTTGGATGAGAAGATATAACAGCCTAGTGAGAAGTAGTAAGGTAATCAAAAAAGCTATGAAAATATTTTCTGTTAGGAGAATAGTAGCAGAAACATAAGGTAGTTGTAGTAGAAGGAAGAAAGATTTTAAGCCACAGAACATCAAAGTTAGGAGATTCGAGATTCTCGAGACGTGTTATAGGAGTGTTTATGTTTACATAGGCACATACTCCACCCTTCTGGACGGAAATTATGAAATAAGTTATAGTTGGATATATTTAAAACGAGTTGTAGGAATGAATTGTAGCACATCTGGGTCTCAGACAAGAGAAAAAATTAGGGTTAGAGTAAGAGAGGTGGTATTCCATGGATGCAGAGTTAGAGTGCAAGCCATTGATGTTAGCAAAGTCAATAGAAAGCCACGCCTGTACAAATCTGCTATCATACACGCATACACAATCACCAAAAAAAGAAACAGAAACAAACAGACAAAAACCAAACGAGAAATGAGGAAAAATGATTCGTACCCTAAAACCTAAATTTCAAGCCTGAAATTTAAAACGGTAAAACCCTTTTTACAGCAAATATCTAAAAAATGAATAATCCAGAAAGTTTAAAAACACTCACGCACTCACACACTCTCACGAAATTGAGTACAAAAAAAAAGAAAAAAAAATACTATGGATATCAACTAAAAAAGTAGAACCTAAATCTGTAATAAATTATAATAATAGCTAATCCAAATAGGTAAATGTTACGCAAAATTTAAAAAAGTTGAGGAAAAAAAAAAATAAAAAAAAACAACAACGTAGTACTAGCTATATATATCGAACTAGATTTATTATTGAATCTAAAAGTTTCTCAAAATTTTTCACCCAAAAAGTAAGAAGTATCGGCCTTTGCCGATACCGATACCGATACCGATACCCCCAAAAACTGGCCGATACCTGCCGATACGTGATAACCGATACTAAATTGGTAAATTCACTAATATATATATATATTTATTATATATATATATATAATAATATATATTTATAATATATATAATATATATATATATAATATATATATGTATATATATAATATATATATATATATATATATATATATACAAAGGTGGGCATTAACGCGTTTATTTTCCCCTACATCCATTAACTGTTACATTACCTTAATTTACGAGTTTATAAAATATTTTCTTATCAGATTTTAAATTGTATTAGATTCGGATTCAATGACAGATAAGCTTTTGTTTTTCCAAAATTTCCTAAACGCCTCTCTCACTGGCTCAAAATGTGTTATTCTTCCACGGTTATTATCTCTTTTAGTAATGTTTAACATGTTTTTCAAATGCGGCATTTTCATTTCTTATTAATTCGCTGAAGAAAAAAAAAGATAGTGACTGTTGCCCGTTCAGTGAGTTATTAACTTCTTTTGTTCGTTACCTGAACTTGCTTCTTTTGTAACTAGTGAAAAATATAAGAATTAGGCCTAATAAGGGTTGTAATTTATAAAAAATATACATATTTGTATTGTTTGTAAGTTGGTATATTCTGTCATTTTTACAATAATATGTTATTAAATAATAATTAAGGTATTTACGCTTTGGAAGAATTCTTTGGCAAGCGGAAAAAGTATCTGCTAGGTCAAAACCTAAATTATTTAAGTCTGATAGGGTTAATATCATTATTAATATTGAGTCCAAGTTTACATTAGTAAATGCATTTATCTATAAAACTACAGCAGATACATAAAAATAAATAACATTTTCCGAATCAGCGTGAAAATTTAATTGGTAGTATATATAGGAAATTAAGTTAACTATTGTATAAAAAATATTATAGATTAAAAAAAAAATGCAAATGTACGACGTTTTAAGAATTTCGGTTTATGAGTATTATTACGCGCCAAGAAGAGCCGGAGTTGCCAAAAATTGCTTTTTTATCATGTTCTCGTTTTTTTTTTTTTTAACTAAAGGAAAACCCCTGGGTAAATCGTAAAGATGGAAAGAGTCGGGGTTTCTCAGCCTTACCGGGGGATGACGGGGGACTATGTCCTCCCTCTGTCCACCGCCAGCTCAAGCCCCATATATATATATATATATATATATATATATATATATATATATATATATATTATATATAAAAAACATATATATATATCTATTTATATATAATATATATATAATATATATATATATATATATATATATATATATTAGGGATGTACCAGAACCAGGTTCCGGCCAGAACCTCGTGTTTTTAGAAGTTCCAGAACTTGGTTCCGGCCGGAACTTACCGGAACTTTTTACTTTTTCAAATGTCTTTCTTATAAAAATTCAGTAATTGATTTGTCATTTTCTCAGTTATGATTATGTATAAAAAATAATATAGAAAATTGATATATATATGTGAACAAATATCATGATAAAATGACCTTGACTCTATACTTTCGAAAACTTTAAATATGAAACTATTTTCACACTCGAACCGGTAACTCTAGTACTCTAGGGTTGGGTATTTTTATGAGATTTATTTGATTTTTTTTTTTTTAATTATTATTTTTATAAAATTAGTAAATAATCCTGATTATTACTTAATTAATAATAAGTTTAGTAAATATAATTATTATTTAGTTTAATTAAGTTATTTAAATTATATTTATACTGTATAATATCTGAGCAGGGCCCTCTTAACCAAATTCATTCCGCCTAGCAAAAAGATTCCCCAAAAGCATAATGTAAAATGAATTTATTTAAATATATATATATTATATATATATATATATATATATATATATATATATATATATATATATATAATATATATATATATATATAGGGTGATTCAAAACCTCTGCAACAAATTCGGAGGGCTGATAGAGCAAACGATAAGGAACATTTATTGTTAAATAGGCTATTTTGTATGACGCTTCGCTTCAAGTTACGGATGATGTAGATAAACCACGTGGATGTTGTTTGACGCATCGTTACTTCGTAACCGGAGATTTTGGGTATTCTAATGTTTTGTATGTGTGCGTGCGTACATGTGTGTCTTCGAGAGTTGAATTAGAGGTACAATAGGATATTTTGTTAACAACGTATGTGTTTTGATGCGAGGTTGTAAAGCAAACCATGGTAGCTTGTTATGAAATCATTTTATTGGGGAAATTACAGGAGGTGTTCAAAGTGTCTGCCCTGTACCTCATTACATTCATTACATCGCCGTGCCATTGCCTGTCAAACTTTACCAAACATGCCCTCACTGTGTCTGATTTGATCAAACGCAGTGAATATTCGCTGAATCAGTTTCTCTCTTGTGTTGACTGGGATAATGTACACAACATCTTCACTATGCCCCCAAGAAAATAATATTGGGGCGTGAGGTCGGGCCGTTTGCAAGGCACGCAACAGGTTCCCTCTCTCCAATCCATTTGTCAGTTCAGATGCACCCGTACTTGGTGGCTGAAGTGCGCTGGAGCTCAATCATTTGGAACCACAAGGTCCTCTGCGGGTCGCAGGGGTATGTCGTCCCTTAAGCTGCGGAAGCGTGTTCTGGGGTAGTTGCAGGTACGCAGGTCCATCCCAATACGGTGTGGAATATGACAGGTCCCAGCAATAATCCCCAGAATTCCACCCAGATGTTTTACGGTAAATTTTCGCCTGGTGAATCTCTGATGAACATTCGTGCGGATTGTCCTCGTCCCATATGTGGCTGTTTCTGCTGTTGAAGTAGCCATCACGTGTGAAGCCCGCTTCATCAGTAAACAGGACATGTGCAGAAAAGGCAGGATTATCCATGCTTCGTTGCAGAAACCACCGGTGGCAAATCGCACACAGGGTGGCGCCGTCGTTTGTCCAAGCCTTGTACTTTTCTGTAGGTGGTATGAACACATGGAGGCTTTGCTTTGCAAGACCCGAACCACAGACGACTGATTTGAACCCATGGCATGGGCAATGGCGCGTGTGCTAATCGACGGGTCGTTGGCGACTCTCAAGCACCTCTTCTTCAAACGCAGGAGTCCTTGTATTAGGCGGTCTTCCACCAATGCACCGGGGATGAAGGGTCCCATTATCTCGAGGGCGCTGATGAAGGCGAGCAAACATTGTGTGGTGGGGGTGATTTCTGTGTAGAAACCGTTCCCGGTACATGAGGTTCGGCGCACTGTAACACATTATCATGTCGGTTAACTCGGGAATAGTGTAGTGATCCATTCGTAATCGATGCCTACACTGTACTGAATCAACGATGAATTGGGCAAGGTAAAGGTATTGCCACGTGTTTCCGAGGGACGTTAAGCGTACACATATGTACGCACGCACAAAGACATTAAAATTGAGTAACCTAAATCATCGGCAACCTACATGCGATGCGTCACACAACATAAACTAGTATACCCTCAATCGTCCGTAACTTTGAAACGAAGCGTCATAAAACATAGGTTATTTAGCAATAAATGTTCCTTATCGTTTGCTCTATCAGCCCTCCGAGTTTGTCGCAGAGGTTTCGAATCACCCTGTATATATATATATAAGTTTTTTTTCGTTTTTTGCTGTCATTGTCTGCCGCGTTCTAGCCACCTAGGGCCGCCCAAGGTATTTGCCTAGTTTGCCTAGCGGTTAAGAGGGCCCTGTATCTGAGTACTCTAATTTTATTTATTTGTTTATTAAAAATGACTTGAAACTACATTGATGAATTTACTTATTATATAAATGAAATTATCATTAATTAGGTGATAGGTAATTTGCTTAAAAAAAAAAAAAAAAAAAAAAAAAAAAAAGATTTTATTAAAAAAAATTACGTAAAAAAAAATCATTTGATTTTTTTTGTGCCAACCCTGCTCTAGAATCTAGACCTGGGGATAAATAAAATTTGTACAGGGTACTATTATTATTATTATTATTATTATTATTATTATTATTATTATTATTATTATTATTATTAAAAGAATTAACTTTAAAAGTAGAAACCTATAAAAAAAAAAATTATTAACTAAACTGTTTAAAGCAAAATTTAAAAAAATTTTAAAAACAAGATTCCAAATAATTTCTTTACTAAAATGTATATTAATAATTGAAATGTTTGTGTAAGGAAAATAAGTTGGTTCTCCATATTGTGGAGATAAACGTGAATCTCTTATCCTCAAACACGTTACCCGCTTCCCTAAAAAAATATTAAAAAAAAAGCTTTCTGAAAAAGCTTTTTAAACTTTGAAGAACCGTAGAACTTTATATAGTATATTCCTATTTTACTTAACAAATTTATTGACCCGCTTATCCATATTTTGGCTTACAGAACTAAGAAGACTCACAGTAATGGATATGACACGATGCCCAGATACTTCTATTGAGACCCACTTGTTGTTAATCAGACAAGTTTTAAGTAGAATATGTAAGGTATAGCGGAAGTCAAAAAGTTCCGGTTGCGGCCGGAACTTTTTCAAGGTTCCGGAAAGTTCCGGTTCCGGCCGAACCAAAAATCTGGTTCTGGTACATCCTTATTATATATATATATATATATATATAATATAATATATATATATATATATTATATATATATATTATATATATATATATATAATATATATATATATATATATATTATATAATATATATATATATATATATATACGGGGCAATTAGGTCCAAAATCAGGGGTACTCAAAATGCTAAGGTTTATGGAAACTTTTCTTTTTTTTTTTTTTTTTTAAATTTTTTTTTTTTTTTGTTAATGTTTTCCTTTAGGAGTAAAATTAGTATAATTGTATTTGTATATATAACATAGGATTAATGTTAGAAGCCGATAAGTAACGATGACCGAATTGCCCACCCTGATTTTTTGATTTTGGGGGGCGGGGCAATTCGGTCACTTCAATTTTCACATCCATAAGAATCCTCATTAAAGTGTTTTATTTAAATTATGATAGTCAAGTTTTTCATTTTTTAAACATAATGGTATTACAATATTATTTTTAAGAAATTGGGTTTCAAAAAACGTATAAAATGTTCGAGTTGGCGTTCGTTTTTGTCAAAACTGCAAAAATCTTTAAAAAAAGGCTTGCCTAATAAGGAATTTCCTTAAATTCTGTAAGGTTGCTATTCTTTTTATTCTGTATTATACAGAATTAAGTTAATTCTTTATGTTTGGTGAGCGTTTTTTTACGATTTTGCGATGTTTGACAAAAATGAACGCGCAAACGCTGTTTGACAAAAATGAACGCAAGCCTCAAGCGTTTAGGTCTCTTTAACACGAATTACATATTATTTTAAGAAATTGGTTTGAAAACTAATAAAAATGTTCGAGTTTGCGTTTGTTTCAAACAACGCAAAATCGTTAAAAAATTGCTTAACCAAACTAAGGAATTTCCTTAATTCTTTTGTATTCTATATTAAACAGAATTAAAGGAAATTCCTTTACGTTTGGTGAGCATTTTTTTTACGATTTTGCGCTGTTTGACAAAACGAACTGTAATGTAAAAAATTCTGTAAGATTGCAATTCTTTTTTATTTTATATTACACAGAATTAAAGGAAATTCTTTTAACGTTTGGTTGAGCGTTTCTTTTAGATTTTGCGCTGTTTTGACAAAAACGAACGCAAACGCGGTTTGACAAAAATGAAATGCAAAACTCGAGCGTTTTAGGGCATATTACGTTTCGTAAGAAACAATGCAAGAACGAAAACTGCTTAAGGGTCTGGCAACATCATCAGCAGAGTATCCCTTTGTATCCCTGCCTTGTTACTTTTGCGTAAGTGTAAACCATCTTGCTGAAAAAATTGTACAAATTAATTAGGCCCATGTTGAAAAAATTTATCTACCTATCTTGCTGTAAAAGTGTAAAAATTATTTTAAACATTATATTTGGACATCTTTTTGTAAAAGAGTATTAAAAAATTTAATTTAATGAAGATTTCAATGTGGACCGAATTGCCCCACGCAAATTTTTTAAACCTGGACCGAATTGCCCCATGTTACAATTTTTATAATAAAACATATTTATCTCTTGCCTGAATGACTCCAACGATTGCATTAAGGTTATGAACTATTTTAAGTACTATATCTTGGTACCAATAATGTAATACAATTATTTTGACCTGTATGATTCTTAGCAATAAGCCAAAAATTTACCCTGATTTTATAGTGCTCAGAAAAAAAAAAAAAAAATCACAAAATTAATGGACTTAATATTAAAGGATTTCATAACTCTTTAAAGCTAACCACTTAAACAAAAAACATTATTTTAATAATCATTAAAGTTATATTTTACATTCGATAGGGCCTATTTTGAGCCACTGGACCGAATTGCCCCACATGGACCGAATTGCCCCGTTTTTTAGGTATATATATCATATATATTATATATATATATATATATATATTTATATATATATATATATATATATAATATATATATTATATATATAATATATATATTATATATATATATAATATTTCTACCCTATTCTATGCACAAACAAGAGGAAGATAAAAAGCCATTTCTAGCAACTGTGGCTGTCCTTGGCGCAGAAATAATACTTTTTAATTATAAATATGAAAATCTTATTTGAAGATTTTTCTATTTTTTGTATTATATTTTCTGAACTAAAATTCTCCACTGATTAAAAAAATGTCATTTGTTTTAGTGTAGCAATTGTAGTTTTGTAGATAAATGCATGTACTAAAGTAGTCTTACCTTAATATTGTTATGGATATTATTATTATTATTATTATTAATTATTTATTATATATATTATTAATTATTATTATTATTATTTTATATTATTTATTTCTGCAATCTTTATGAATAATTGTGAAAATTTATGAAAAATTATTACTATTCCTACATATTTTGAAGACGGTTAACGAAGCGATTAACGTTAACTTCCATTACATTTTTTACCGATAAACGCTTTAATGATTAGCGGCGTTAATTTTTTTTATTAAGGATTAACGATGTTAACTTTCTCATTAACGGTGCCCACCTTTATATATATATATATATATATATATAATTAATATATTATATATATATATTATTATTATATATGCTAATATTTATATATATCAGTATATATATATATATATATATATATATATATATATATATATTATATATCATATATATATATATAATATATATATTATATATATATATATATATATATATATATATATATATATACATATATTATATATATATATATATATATAATTATATTTTTATTTATTTATTATTTTTTTATTTAATATTTCACGAACAACTGGGGGTAATGTTACTATTTTATGTTTTTCCCGACCAGTGGGCCCATACAAAGTGGAAAGGTGCACAGTTATCAGGGTGATAGTAACCCCAGCCTCAGTCTGAACCAAGTCAAGATATCCCAGCCATCAGTGGGCATGGCTAGGCTCTGGACTCACAGACCTACTGTGCGTGAGGCGAATAGGAATGTAGTTGTCTGTATGTGTATTAAAGGTTGTACCGTTGTATGTGTTGGCTATGGATGAGTGAAGTGAGGGTATTGAGAATTAGTGTATTAATACACTATGCCGTAAACTGTAATGAATTACAGAAAATCTCTACAAACGGCAATTTTTCATGTCCGTCCTGGTGACTAGTCCCCGAAAGTACAAATCCCACCTTTTGACGAGGAACTCG
Source organism: Trachelipus rathkii (assembly GCA_015478945.1). Taxonomy (NCBI): domain Eukaryota; kingdom Metazoa; phylum Arthropoda; class Malacostraca; order Isopoda; family Trachelipodidae; genus Trachelipus; species Trachelipus rathkii. The sequence continues at coordinate 13,058 of JABUQX010078163.1, forward strand.
AACTCACGACCCTAAGCGTGCAAACGCACAACTCAGCCCACTGCGCCACCGTACTCTTATATATATATATTATATATTATATATATAATATATATATATATAATAATATATTATATTATATATATATATATATATATATATTTATATATTTATATATCATATATATAATATAATATATATATTAGGGATGGGCCGGATATCCGGCAACTATCCGGTATCCGGCCTATCCGGCCAAGTTTTTGACTATCCGGTATCCGGCCGGATATCATTGTTATCCGGCCGGATAACCGGATAATTACTTCCCTAGTAGGTTCTTCCTCGTTGGGGGAATATTTTAAACGCTTGGAAAAATTATATATATATATATATATATTATATATATATATATATTATTATATATATATATTTATATATATATATATATATATATATATATATATATATATATATATATACTGTTTAGAATTTCGATGTTGGGTAACAATTGTTATATTATTTTATTCATCATTTATGTTTACTGTACAATACAATTTATCTTGAAATTTGGTGGTGACGACGTTTCAATAAATTTATGGTAAAAATATGGTAATATTTAAAATATTAATAATATACATTATAAAATATTAAAATATATGGTAAAAATATGATATTATAATGAAATTAAGCTACTAAGAACACATGTTAATGCAATTTTTTCCACCATAATTTTTATTCTCCTACGTTTTAAGTATTGTAATTACTACTAGTAATACCACTGCTTTATTTTACCTGTTTAAGCATTTGTATTATTTTAACCAGTATATATAGCGCACATTCCTCAGAAATTTATAAATAAAAAAAAAACACGAATTTATTCTCAATGTTACCCGCCTTCAGTGATAAAATAAAAAAATCAGAGCAAATGTCAGGGCACAAACTTGATAAAATGCAATGTTGGAAATAAATATACGTCTGCTATTAAGAAAAAGGGGTGCTACGAATAAATGGTCAATATCGATTATAACTTTATAGAACAATCGAGAAACTAAATATTATCGATACTGAGATGGTCGATTAACAGTAACACTCAATCTCAATAGGAATATTTCAAATAAATTTTACATCAGAAATACAGAAACCTTCTTTAAAACAATGACCTTTGGAAGAAAGAAAAAACCAAAACAAAAAAACAAAAAATCGGTGTTGCTATCAAACGTACAAAGATGGCCAACGTGGTAAAAATTTGTGTGACTATAAATTTTAGCATTCAACTAAAACTACACATTTTTTTTGGTAGTCCCTCTAACTGCGGAATGAATATATGCATTCCCGCCCTAACTGCAATTCCACAACATTTTTTCAAATTATCGCAATTGCAATTCCCTCAATTTATTTTTGGTATTCGCAATTGCGGAATTGCGGATTTAAATTGCGGAACGTCCATATATATAGATATATATACTATATATATATATATATATATATATAATATATATATATATATATATATATATATATATTATATCTATATATATTGGGATGTACCGATAGTTATCGGTATCGTATCGGTAATCGGTAGTATCGGCCATTTTGATGGTAATTCGGTATAGGTATCGGTATCGGTTAAAATGGCCGATACTTAGCCGAAAGTTCTTTAAACTTTTTTGGTGAAAAACTAATCGAATGCCAAATTCCGGTTAATTTATATACTCCGGTAGTTCGATATAGATAGCTAGTACCAGGTTATGTTTTTTTTCCTTCGACTTCTTTTTTTAACTTGGATTTTTAGCGTTTCTCCAACTTGTCTTTAGCGTAAAATTTACCTATTGGACAGCCATTATTATATTTATAGCAGAATTTTTTTTTTTTTTTTTTAGTTGATCAATAGTATTTTTTTTTTGTACGCAATTTCGTGAGAGGGTGTGAGTGCGTGAGTGTTTTTATACTTCTGGATTATTCAATATTTTAGATATTTGCTGTAAAATAGGGTTTATCGTTTTAAATTTAGGTTTTAATTTAGCGTACGAATAATTTTCCTCATTCTCCTTTGGTTTTTGTCTATTTGTTTCTGTCTGTTTTTTTTTTTTTTTGTTTTTTTTGTGAATTGCGTGTGCCGTGTTCGGTTGCGTTGTGCGTGGGCGTGTTGCGTGTGGCGTGTGCGTGTATGATACAGATTGCAACAGCGCGTGGCTTTTCTTTTTGACTTTACCAACACAAATGGCTGCACTCCTCTCAACTCTGCAATCCAATGGATACTACTCTCTAACTCTAAAAACCTTAATTTTAAAATTGCTCTTGCCTGAGACCCAGATTATGGCTAGAAATTCATCCGTTCAACTCGTTATATATCCCACTATAAACTTATTTTTAATTTCCGTTTGAAGGGTGGAGTATGTGCTATGTAAATATAAACATTCCTATAACACTTCTCGAGAATCCTCGAATCTCTTAACTTCGATGTTCTGTGGCTTACAATCTTTCTTCCTTCTACTACAATAATTTTATGCTTCTGCTACTGTTCTCCTGACAGAACAGATTTCATGCCTTTTTTGATTACCTTACTCCTTCTCCGAGACTGTTTATATCTTCTCATCCAAATACTGAGGTTCCTCTATTTAGGGGATTTCAATTTACAAAAACATTGAATTGTTGGGTTCCTCTCGTACTGATTTAGTTGGGAGGAAACCGAATAATTCAGTATTCTCAACGATCTGAAGCAACTGATTAAATAACCTAAACACATTCCGGATCATCCCAACCGATTTTGAACACCTTGACCTATGTTTCAACCACTAGTCCTTTCTCTCTATAAATACACCACCTTCGCTCCTTATTCGTAAATCTGACCACAAACCTTATATCACTTAATTTTAATACTTTCTCTCCAACATCTCCATCCTGCCCTATGCGGTTTTGTCTGGCACTTGAATCGGGCCGATTGGGGGGCCATTGCGTTGCTTCTACGCTATAATTGAAGTGACTGCTTTGACTCTTAAGACCTTCAGATTCTGCCGATAAAGTGGGAACTGTAATTGGTTAATGGGATGAGCAGGTTCATTCCTTCTTGGACCAAAACTAAATTTTTCTCCTCAAAATCCATGGGTTCGATCGTGCTAGTTCCTGCTTATTCAGGCTAGAGACATGCCTTATGCGGGTGTGGAAAAATTTCCCTCGTTTTCCTATCAATCTTGCCATTTAATTCAGCTAGAAATCGCTGCAGGGAATACTCTTCGATCGAGCAAAGCGGACTTTCATAAAACGAAAATGCGCTGACCTCCTTGGGTTTCTTCTACTGACAAATCTCTCTGGCATCTTGCCAAAAACATCTCTACAACTTCCTGTAAATCATCCTTTCTCCTCTAATTCGCTCTGATGATTCTGTTGTAAATACTCCAACTGAAAAAGGCCAATCATTTCTTTGGCCTCCTATTTTCCTCTAATTCAACCCTGACGATTCTGGTATTCCTCTTCCTCCCTCCTTCTCCTCTCAGTGTCCTATGCCTTTGCCTGTCATTTCATTTGATTGGGTGCATGAGCTCCTGATTTGGAAAATCTATGAACGTTAGGAAGGCGGGTGGCCCGGATGGTATTCCTCCTCTCCGAGTTTTGAGGACGTGTGCTTCCGTCTGACCCCACCTTCAACTATATTTTTTATGCCTCAATACTAGCACTTCCCTCATTGTTGGAAGCGCGCATATGTCCTACCTATTCCGAAAAAATGATGCCGCTCTGATCCTTCTATCGCCCTATAACTAGCTCTCACTTGTATTCTTTTCTAAGATCTTTGAAACCCTTCTCAACCTTCACTTCTTAATCATCTGGAATCTCTTTCCTTCTTTCTGATTACCAGTACGGCTTTCGGTTCTCGATATATTTTCCTATTTAACAGATTTATGGTTTTCCCCCCTTAGGAACTACGGGTGGTGGTGGCGCATTGACATATCCAAAGATTTGACCGGGTTTGGCACGCCTCACACTGCTCTCCAACTCCCCTCCTTTGGGTTTCCTTCTTCTCTTTGCTTACTTATGTCTTAGCTTTTCTTTCAATCGCTCAAATATCGGCTGTTGTGGATGGGGCGACTTCTTTTTTCTGTCAATTAGTGGTGATCCTCAGGGTTCTGTTTTATCTCCTACTTTATTCCTGCCTTTCACCAATGATCTTCTCACCTGCAATCTAACTCTATCCACTCATATGTCGATGAATTTCAACTCTTCATTCTTCAACTCATATCTATTCTGCTCCCTCTCTCGTCTTAATTTTTCCGATTCTATTCTCGCTGAATCTGGATAGAATTTCAGGGTTGGGTGTCTCAAGCTTGTGAAATTTAATTCTTTAAAAATCCAACTTCTAACAATCTCTCTCTAAGCACTTTTCTCTCTCTTTTCGATTGGTTCTCTCCGTCTCTCCTGTTGGCACAATATAACATCCTTCGGCCTTAACATAAAACAAAAAAAAATGGGTTTTTTTGAAAACCTCAAAACACAGTGGTTGCTAGGGCGGCCCTCAAGAAACTGGGAGTTCTGTTTAGATGCGAGACTTTTTTTTTCCTCTTCTCAGTTACTCCACCTATACAAAGGCTCTTCATCCGCCCTTGTATGGAGTACTGCTTTCATATCTGGGGGGGATGGCTCTGGTTTCATTCGGCTTTTGGATAGGGTCCGTAGTCAAAGGCCAAGACTTTCTAAACTGTCCCTGTACTTTCTAGTTCCACTTGACCCTCTTATATTGCGGCACGATGTTGGTGCTTTATCCCTTTTTCTATAGGTACTTAGAGGCAAGTGCTCGAGGGACTATCCACTTCGCGTACCACCCATTTACGCGCCCGTAGTACAAAGGTGTTGCTGTGTTGGCACATGAGTTTTGTTGTGATGTTAGTAACTCCCGACTGGTTCGCTGCGGTGCTTCTTTCTTTCCTGCCACCTCTGTTCTGTGGAAATTCCTCCCATCATCTGTGTTTCCTACTCAATTTAATTTTCCCTCACTTTAAAGCCCTTCGGGTCTGCGCCTCATCTGCGTATTTGCGTTAGATGGATTTTTGACGCGTTCAACACCCACTCCTTGAATAGGGTTTCTGCCCGTGAGCGGCGGTGACAACTGTTAAAAAAAATAAATAATAAAGGTTTAATAGAGGAAATCCTTTAAAGCTAGCTGAAACCCCACAAGAATGGCACTTCCGACGTGAACCACTTCTAGAAGGCATTAAAATAGCATAACCGAGGAGCTTTTTAAGTACTTGAAACAAAAAAAAAAAACAAATAAAAAAAAGGAGCCAAGAAACTTAAAAAAAAAATGAGACAGAGAAGTGGAAGCCTCCTTATCTGCAACCCCTGGCAAAAGCACTGATAGTGACGATGGTGGATTTTCAGCAAATAAACCTACTGAAGAAGGATTGATATGTTAGACTTTGAATAAGTTCATGGCCGAAATTGGATATTAACATCTTATTCACCTTCAAAGGAATACACCAGGGAACCTCATCGTAAAAACTGAAGAGAAATTATCAGAGCAAGATAATTCAAATTGGCAAGTCTGTGAAAAGAGGAGATGAGCTCTACGAAAACATGAGATGCTTTGCCTACAGAAGAGAATCCTTTCATCGGTGGCATGAAAATGGGCCAAAGGTTTTCCCGTTATTATCAGTGCTTGCAGGCAAATAATTATCAGCACCTCCTTCATCAGTCGAGCGAGAGCGTACTTATAGTGTAGGTAGGAATGTAAAACACCCCAAAAAGGAACAGTCTCTCGCCAGATAACTAGTGAAAGCTTAATGTTTTTTGCATCAACAATTTGGTGAATTTTTTGAATTTGGAGTATTTTCATGATATTATCTTACAGGAGTTAATTTTATTATGTCATATGTTTGAAGTAATAGCGTTTTTTTTTAATCTTTTCTGGCTGTTTAATTGAGGTCTCTTCTTTCATTATTTTTATTCTTTATATTGTAGACTAGTTAAAGAATCTTCTTGTAAATTGTAATCATGTTAAAAATAAAAGCTAGTAGCTAAACTTTTTTAATACTTACTTGAAATGGAAAAATGGGATAGTTTTTTAAATATAACACAAACATTAAAAAAGATTATTATATTATATTTGCAATTATTATTCCTTAAAGGTACTATTCTAATTTATAAAATAATATACTTGGGCACAACCAAATAAATGAAATAAAAATGACTAAGTATTGTTTGGTACAGGAATCCAACTTGAGTTGCTAGCAGTGCACAAAGTTCCTATCTTATTATGTGTATTTATTTATTAATTAACGTGTCGGTATCGGTATCGGTATCGGTAAATCTGGCCGATACTTAGCGTATCGTATCGGTATCGGCCTCTTTTTCTGGTATCGGTACATCCCTAATATCATATATATATATTATATATATATATTATATTAATATATTATATATATATATTAGGTCAGCCTCCAGATTAGGTGACACATGTATGTTAAAAAAACTATGATAGCTACGTAAAAACTGAAATCATTTTTGAAATCAGCGCACATTTTAATGGAGGAAAAATGACAGAAGAAATAAAATAAAGTGAATAAAAAAAAGTAAAAATAAATAATAAATGAAGGAAATAAAATAAAGTGAGATAAAAAAAGTAATAATAATAATAATTTCTCTCGATTAATAATAATGATTTATTCTTCGCGTTCCAAAGTCATGATTCCCCCAATATTTTCTTTTCATGTTAAGGCGAACATACGTGCGCACACACACACATCCACACACCACACCACACACACAACACACACAAGCACACCACACAACACACTCCACACAAATAAGATGTTATTGAGAAAATTAAATTTTTTTTTTTGAACTGACTGACACCTAAACATTATGCAATTTTAATTTTTTTAATTTTAAATTTACTTTTAATTTTTATTTTTTTATTTTTTTTTATTTTTTGCCAATTATTTTATTTTCCCCTAAAGTATTGAAAAAGATATAAGGAAAACGTTTATTTTTTATGGGTATCATGTTTAAATTAAGTTTTGAAACGTACGATTATATATTTTTGGGTTATTTATTAAAATTAATAATTATTAATTTTTTTTTTTTAGTTCTTGCATTACAAATGTACGCTAAATTCAAAAATATATTAAGTTTTTTATGTTAGCCATGTGTTTTTTTTTTTTTTTAGATACAGGGGGCCACCCTAATCTTGGAAGACTGGCACATATATATATACCGTATATATATATATATATATATATATATATATATATATTATGTATATATAAATAGAAAAAAGATATATTATTTTTCTTTTTATATTATAATATACCGTTATCTAGAGCGTCAGGCGGGGTGACGTTGGCCACTTTAGGTAAACTTCGTCTCGCCCACTTTCCCCTAATACAACTTTTTTGGATTTTTTTTCCTGAAAATCAAGGCCCTATTGGGTAACAATTACCAAAAATAATAATGTAATTCTAATAATCATAGTTTTATTAAAGTTTAAATAAGATCATTTAGACTCAGTTTGAAGGGGTGAATCGGACCAGGCCCGCCGCCCGCCGCCGCGGCCATTGTGGGGTGATTGGGCCATCTTTTAATTCCTCTTTTATGTATAAACTTCCAATTTTTATATTTTATTTTTACTTAATATAGAAATTGTTTTATTATATTAAAAATTAGGCATATGTATTTATTACATTAAGAGGTATAAAAATAAGAATAAAAATGTGGTGGAGGAGTCATTAAGTTTCGTGGGACAAATTTTGACAACTTTTTTGAATTCATATTTCCATATAAATTTCATTTTTATTTTAATTTTTAACTTAAAAAATAATAACTGTTTATAATATTTAAATTAGCTATACTTAATAAAAATGTCAATAATAATAGGCTACATAAAATAAGAATAACAATGGTGGCCCAATTCACCCCATCATCAATTTTTATGAGGGGGATGAATCGGGCCAAGTTAGGCCCAGCGATTTAACCACTATGCACTGTTTGGAACAAAAATTTTGTTTGCCAGTTTAAAGCTAACATACTTACATGTGTAGACACTGACACAATACAGTAGTAGATGGGAGAGAGTTTGTAATTTAAAACAAAGTTAAAAAAAAAAAACTCGCATTTTTTCAACAATGTGAAATTCTATTTAAGGACATTTTATCAGACTATTTTATTATATTTTTTAAAAATTAAAAACCATAAATTAAAGAATAATCTAAATAAAACTTGTAGTACTACCACGATGAGCAAAAATAATTTTTTTTTATTTAGTCACCCCGCCCGACGCTATATAACAGACTGCCGGATATCCGGTATCCAGCTAATTCACTATCCGATATCCGGCCGGATATCCGGTTAACTCCAGGCGGATATCCGGTATCCGGCTATCCGGCTAATTCCCTATCCGGGTACATCCCTAATATATATTATATATATATATATATATATAATATATAGTATATATATATATATATATATATATATATATTAATATATAATAATATTTAATAATATATATAAATTAATATATATATAATATATATATAAATATATATATATATATATATATATATATATATATACCATTGTTTAACTACATTCTAGTGCAATGGTATAATTGAAAGGGAGGTACCAAAGTTAAATATCTTTTATAATTTTCAGAATATTAGTAATAATATAATAAACATTTGTAAATTGCAAGTAGACAGGTGCGTAAAAACGTTGGCTATTCATTTGTTTATGGTGTGTGATTTATGCTAGTTTCTAAATCACAAATTTAAACCAAAAATTGTGAAGGGAACCAAGTATTGGATATTGTACAGGCTCTACTTTGGTATGCCTATTGGTGATTAAGATAAGCACTGGGCACCTCATTATATGTGGAAGTTGTAAAAAAAAAACCTACAAGGATGGCTAAGAGGAACAAGAAAAGCAACGCCTTTGGCTATTCCCAGAATATGGCGAGAGCCAACGAATCACTATGATGACTGCCACTTCTGCATGGTAAATATTAAAAAATATGGAAAAGGTAAAGAAAGGCAATCTCTTCCATACCCAAATATTCCCTCATCCAGAACCCTAGTTCCTCATAATGAAAACTACCATATACCTTCACCACACCTTCAGTAGGTAAAATTGTTTTATGACAAGCCCATGACATATAAAAGAAGAAACATATGTTTCCTCAAATATATGTAGCAGCTACTTTATATATATATATATATATATATATATATAGTATAAAATATATAAAAACCGGTCATTATATTATTATATAATTATATATATATATATATATATATATTATATATAATAATTGTAAACGGGGGTAAAACCGGCCTCAAAAAATTTGCCTTTTTTTTTTTTAATGAATCATGAAAATCGAAATTTTAAGTTATATCTATACTTAATAGTTTTTTTCTCACATTTAGAGTTTCCTATGTTTTAGAATAATGAAAAATAATAAAAATCTCGAAATGAATATTTTAAAATTTTTTTTGAAAAATTCCATTTTCAAAAAATTGAATTCGGGTAAAACCAGTCAGTGGCGTTGGGAAAAGCCGGTCATTAAATATTATTTCTCTTGTGCTTGTCCAAACTAATTATAATAATTATAATTTAAATGTTAAATAGAGTCTAATAATATTAATAAGAAATTAATTTGGGATAGAAAACACAAGTCTAAGTTATATTTTATTAACATTTTGCCAACATTGATTTTTTAACAAAATTTTTGATTTTTTTTTTTCATTTTTTTTTTGCTAAATAAAGCATTGAAAAAAATAAATTATGACAATAATTTTTAATAATTTTCTATAATAATAAATAATATTTCAAACTTTTTAAACGAAAATGGCACTTTATATTACGAGAAGGCCTATGTACGCACATTTCACGTGAACTTTTTGACGAAATATTGTTCACAATATTATAATTTAAATTATGACAATCAATTTTAATTACTATTAATAGTAATAACAATAATAATAATTGCACTTTTTAACAAAATAGGCTTTTTTTTTTTTTTTTTTTTTTTTTATATTGAATGAGTAACGCAAATTTCCCGTTAACTTTTTTTTTTTTTTTACACTAAATAAAAGAAATAAAAATAGAAAACATTAAACAAATGTCTTATAGTCTACCATACATAAAAATTAGAACAAAATATTATTGAAAACTAAAAAAAAATAGACATTTTTTTACAAGTTTATACTGACCGGCTTTTCCCGACGCCTGACCGGTTTTCCCCCGAAATTGAAAAAACTTAACTTTAAAAATAAGCTTAATATTTTAAATTTTTTACATGGAAAATGTTAAAAATAGACTTCCCAATATGCATCTAACTCAAAATTCTGATATCTTAATTCTACGAGATTCACGAGGTCTTAGAATTTTTTTGCAAAAAAAAAAAAAAAAAAATTTCCAACTTTGGGAAATTTTTTTGACTAGTAGGTGTAAGTTATTTACTTAAATTTTTATATATGGTTAAAATATAATCTATTTGCTACTTAAAAAACCTTTCTCTAATTGAAAAATTTTTTAATTTAAAAAAATATTAACAATTTATTAAACTGACCGGTTTTCCCTCCGTGACCTGTGCTTCCCCCATTTTACGGTATATATATATAAAAGTATATAAGTTATATCTAATATATATATATATATTATATATTATATATATATATTATATATATATTATATATAATATATATATATATATATATATATATATTATATATATATTATATATATATATATATAATATTATTATATATATATATATATAATATATATATATATATATGTATATATATATATATATTATATATATATTATAATAATATATATATAACTATTATATATATATATATATATATTATATATTTTATATATAATATATATAAATATATATTATATAGATGTTACATCTTCTTTTTTATATGATGTATTTATTTAAACATGCTTAAATATGCTTAAATCCTTGAAATTAAAGGAAAGGATGAGCATAATTAAAATATGTCTGGTGAGCATTCCGTAATGTGGTTCAGGGATTTTATAGGAAATTGTAAAGATCCCAAATTCAAAACGCTGATAAAATGCTTCATAAGATTGTTAATTAAAAAAATGTTTGTTGCCGTAGTCATTAAAGGGTGCGTTTATTGTACACTCATTTGGACATTTTTTTCGAGAAGAATTTAGGGGATGTAGGTGAAGAACATGGTGAAAGATTTCACCAGGATATTCAGACAATTTAAAGGCGATGCCAGGGACGTTGGGATAGTGCCATGATGGGTGATTATATGTGGGTTTTGATAAGAGAAGCCAAATCGATTCACAAGAGAAAAACACGATGAACAAAGCACTTTTAAATGCAAAGTAAGCATGTTTTTGTCATATTAAAGCATTGACTTATATTTTGAGGATATTAGTATGCATGTTATCAAGTAAAAAGTCTTTTCGAAGTAAAAAATAGTAATAAGTACCTACAGTGTAAGTTCATTAACAAACCATAAAAATTCCAAAACTTAAATATTGCAATAACTCTCAAAGTATCGATGATAGAAGAAAAAAAAATGAAGGTCATTTCTGTGTTCAGCATCAAAAAATATATGATTCAATAAAAAAGTAAAAAGAAACATTTTTTGTGTTACATAGTGTTATTGAATCTGAAAGTTTCTCATAATTCTTTACCCAAAAATTAAGAAGTATCAGCCAAGTATCGGCCATATTAACCAATGCCGATACTGATACTGATACCCCCCAAAAAGGCTGATACTGCCGATACCGATACTGATACCGATACTATCGGTACATCCCTAATTTTAATAGTAAAAAGTGTAAGTTTCTTCACCTAGGTTACTCAAATAAAAGTTTTAACTATGATATGAATAGGGATTGGCTTGAGTCTGTGGACCAAGAAAAAGATTTAGGTATAATTATAAGCAGTAATTTGAAAGTAGCTAATCAGTGTTTGGAAACTAGGAATAAAGCTACTAAGATGCTGGGCATAATAAATCGCAATGTTGTTTACAAGAGCAAGGAAGTAATAAGTAAACTGTATAATAGCTATGTTAGGCCAGTAATAGAGTATTGTGCACAAGTTTGGGCCCCTTATTTAAAGAAGACTTAGATATGCTAGAGAGAGTGCAATGTAGAGCAACAAGGATGATTTCTGGGTTTGAGGGTAAGAGCTATGAGGAGAGGCTGAAGGAGTTAGGAATGTTTTCTGTAGAAAGGTGATTTCTCAGAGGGGACATGATACAAGTCTACAAAATATTTACATCTACTGATAATACGGAGACTAACAAATTGTCTTAATGTCTTAATATAATATATTTAGACAAAGCCAAATTGGCGGGTTTTTAGTTACAGTAGTTATTAATGTTAGACATTAAGACATTAAGAATATAGAGACAGTAAAAAGCCACATGGGCCTATCGAGACTGTCCCCAAGTCAACCCACTAACCCCAAAACAATTGGCTTTTTCCCCCAAATGCAAATCCACAAAGCACCCTAGGCTTGTCAATTTGTTGTAACTACAAATCCACCAATTTGGCTTAGTCAAAACTAATGATATATAAATATGATACCCAAACCATCCACATGCATTAATAACTAAGTTATGGTCACACATGCCATCTAACAATAATAACTACTATAACTAAAAACCCGCCAATTTGGCTTCGTCAATATATTATATGATACCCAACCCATCCATAAACGAATCTAACCCTTTCTTAAATGTTGCAATCGAGTCACACTCAACAACCTCACTCTGGCAGACTATTCCAAAATTTAACAACCCTATTACTGAATGCATGCTTCTTATATCAAGATGGCATGCTTTCTTCTTAATTTTCTTAATATGCCCCCTGGTCACCTGTCCATGTTCTACTATGAAAACTTTATTGGTCTCTGTATTATCAAATAGATGTAAAATTTTGTAGACTTGTATCCTGTCCCCTCTGAGAAATCGCCTTTTCTAACAGAAAACATTCCCTACCTCCTTCGCCTCTCCTCATAGCTCTTTACCCTCAAACCCAGAAATCATCCTTGTTGCTCTATGTGCACCCCCTCTAGGTATATCTAAGTCTTTCTTTAAATAAGGGGCCCAAACTTGTGCACAATACTCTATAACTGGCCTAACATAGCTATTATAACGTTTAAACTTAATTACTTCCTTGCCTTGTAAACAACATTGCAATTTATTTTGCCCAGCATCTTATTAGCTTTATTCTAGTTCCAAACACTGATTTAGCTACTTTTCAAATACTGCTTATAATCACATCTAAAATCTTTTTTCTTGGTCCACAGAACTCAAGCAATCCCCATTCATATCGTAGTTAAAACTTTATTTGAGTAACCTAGGTAAAGACCTTACCCTTTTTACTATTAAAATTCATTTGCCACTTATCTGCCCACCCAAGAAAGTTTATCAAGATCATTTTGAATCTTTATGCATCCTTCACTATTCCTTGATGAGAGGGAAACTTTTGGTATCATCTGCAAAACTTAGAAACCTTGCATTAAGTCCCTGGTCTAAATCATTTATATATATGAGGGACAATAGTGGCCCCAGCACTGAACTCTGTGGGACACCACTCTTCACTATTTTCCATGATGATTTATTGCCATATAGTTTGTACACACTGTTTTCTATTTTGCAACCAATCTTTAATCCAACCATGTACCACTCACCTAATACCACATTGCAATAACTCTTTCATCATCAGCCTTATGTGGGGAACCTAATCAAAAGCTTTACTAAGGTCTAATATACAATATCACTGGATCTCCTCGGCTCATGCAGTCCAGTAATGTATTCCCATAACAATTCTAAAGGTTTGTCTGACATGAGCCCTACCCTTTCTGAAACCGGCTGGGAGTCATACAATACTTGTTATCTTCTAAATATTCTCTCATATGACTTTTCATTAAACTTTTTCCAGAACCTTTATACAAGAGATTTAAGCTAAACCTGGCCTTATAATTTTCCCAAATCTTCCTTACTACCTTTTCTTATAAATAGGCACAACATATGCCCTTTTCCAGTCATCTGGTACCTCCCAATGTTAAGATCGCTTAAAAATCAATAACAGTGCCTTTGCAATGCTTGGTACTACCCTCTTTCAGAATTCTACCATATATACCATCAGGGCCTGCAGCTTTACCTGGATCAATATGATCTAATAAACGTTTAATATCTTTTACATCAAATTCAAATTCTGTAAGTCCATTTGTTACATGCATACAAGCAACTTATTAGTCCCCTCACACTATTATCTATCTTTCCTCAGTAAACACTGAAGCAAAATAAGCATTGAAAATATTGACCATTTCCTTATCTGAAATCACTAAATTTTCATCAATTTAAATTGGACCAATTGTCCTATTCTACTTTTAAAATTTATAAAAGCTAAAAACTCTTCAGATTCTTTTACTAATTCCCTTGCAAAATAATTTCTGCCTCTCCTCTTTGCCTTCTTATTGATTGGTTAAGTTCATTCCTATTTTTCCTATAATTTTTCTAAATCATTCTTCCTATTACTACCTTTGAATATTTAAACATCTACGCTTTCCACTTAAATTTTCTCTTATCTCTAATATTCCACCAAAAAGGTTTTCTCTTGCCACCCCTAATGGGTTTTATCTTTAAAACATCCTGACTGAATATTCATTAAAAATTTGCCTTAAAATGTTCCCACATGAAAAAACAGTTTTGTCTTTAAACTCTTTATCCCAGTCAGTTATACTAAGCATTTCTCGAAATTTGGTAAAATCGCCATTTCGGAAATCTATGATCTTTTACTTATTACCTTGTAATTTGGGCCCAGATATCACATTCAATAAAAATCTAATTATATTATGGTCACTATCCTAAATCCTCCTCAACTCTAACTTCATCCACCATACTTCTTTCATCGTTAGTTAATATTAAGTCTAGTAGTGCATCGTATCTTGTGGGTTCTTGGACCCATCTGGGTCAAAAAGTTATCTAGTATCCAATTTTGAATGCAGAACTACTATGGTCCATATTTGACAAGGGAATCCAAATGAATGCCCGGAAAATTAAATTATCAGCCATTATGACTATACCTTTTTTCTTACTGTGGCATGCTGTCTCTTTTCTTTCCCAATTTCCGCGTCTAATTCCTGACTCTGGCCAAGGTCTATAAAATGCGCCTACTTCTAATGATTTATTGTATATTAGAATATCTTACTCGCACACGATTCAAATATCATGATTCATTTTAAAGTCAGTCAATTATTAACAGATTGAATATTGCTTTTTGAACATAAAAGCGCCACCCCACCACCCTTCTTTCCTCTATGCTGGTAAAAATAAAGTGAAATATCCCATCCTATTTCATATTCCTGAAGGAGTCTCCATATAATTCTTCATTACCCATGCCTCAGTTATGCAAATAATGTCTAAGATTCTCATTTATGGTAATACATCCATCAGCTCATCTTTTTTATTCTAAGGCTATGAGCATTTATGTAAAAACATTTGATACTCGAAATACTGTTATTTTTATTATCATCTCATTATTTGAACCTGCATGCATGACCATAACTTAAGTTATTAATGCATGGGGATGGTTTGCGATACATAATATAATATATATATATATATAGTATATATATATATATATATAATATATATATAATATTATATATATATATATATATATATATATATATAATATATTATATATATATAATATATATATATATATATCAGGGATTGGGGAGTCGGAGTCGGGAGTCGGGAGTCCGGAGTCGATTGTTTCTAAAATCGACTCTGGGAGTCGATTTCCCAAAGTTGGGAGTCGGGAAGTCGATAAAAAAAACCCGACTCCTTTCGACTCCCAAAACATTTAGGTAAAGGTCTGCATGATGGAAATTTTGAAAACTTAATTGATATTTTTATTAAATAAAAGAACGTACATTTTATTTTTATTTTGACATTTGTTTGTTGCAATTTAAGTTGTTTATTTTAACTGGTTATAATAAGGTTATAAAACTGGTTATAAAAATAAAATTGTACTTGAACTTTTCTGGAAATTGTGCATTAACGAATTATCAACAGCGAGCGATGCTATTAATATTCGTACAAAATTTAAAGTCAAGTAGAGTACATAACTGATTTTAAAAATAAGAGCACACCAATTATAAGATAGTTGCCATAAAGCTAAAAGAAATCGGATAGATTATACTATACATTTAAATGTACACACTGTGCTTGGGCGCTCACGTTTGTGGTTTGTGGTCAGCATTTTCAAATATTTCCGTACCTAATACCGTGAATATTCTAATATATATTTAATTTTTTGGTGTGCAGACACGCCGAAAATATATCTATCTACCCAAAACCAGTAAGTGGTGGTAAGATATTTAATAAAATATTAATTCAGTTTGATAAACAAAATAATTATTTTTTTTTTTAACCTTTTGGCAGGGGTTTGTAGTTTGTGAGCAAATGACCCTTGATTATTTGACTCAGCGGTTATATATATATATATATAATATATAATATATATATATATATATATATATATATATATATATATTATATTACCTATAATTCCCCTTCTAGGCCTAAATATTGACTATTAATACGGATTTTATATATACAGTATATACCGTCAGATGGGGTAAAAGGGAATCGATGGGGGAAAAGGGAATTTTTCATTTGCTAAGCATACTTAATTTTTTTTGATAGAATTATTCAAAAAAGGCCATAATTGTATATAGACAAAATCTTAAAAATATATCATATTGTAATTTAATGATGAAGCGATTAATAAACTGTCAATTATTGTTTGTAATATTGTCTCTTAAAACTTCAGGTAAAATTTCCAGAAATTTGTAGGGTAAAAACTAAGATAAAAAAAATATTTTTCTAAATAAATGATTGTATCAACATTTCCAAACCTCGTTTAGAAACTGCAAAGGTACATATTCATATAGTTTATTACATTGCTTTGTTTATAGTTTTTTAGAAAACAAATTTTTAAAAAAGTGGGGTAAAAGGAAATCGAAAAAATAGTAGGTGGGGGAAAAGGGAAATTTGAATTTGTTTAATATAAAACATCTTTCTAAAGTTAAAAATATATATATATAATATAATATAACATGGATATAAATATAATAATGATATAAAGATATGATGCAAATACAGTATATGATATAAAATAAATTTAAATGAAATAAATACTGTATATATATGGTAAATAAATAAATATAAATAAATAAATAAATATAAATAAATAAAAAATTAAGTATATATATAATGATATAAAATAAATATAATAATGATAATCAATATAATATCAAAAAAGTCAGGTTTGAAAATGTGGAAATAAGACACAGGAAAAGGGGTCGTAAAATTAATGTTGAATCAGGGCATGCGGTTTCATTAGAGGATTTCCAGCAGGCAGGGCCAAGTCGTCATAGACATACTGAAATGGACTTATTGGAGCCTGAATGTGAAGAATATAGACCTGTGTGGCAAGATAAAGACAACCCAAACTCAGAAATATTAGCTACCAGTATATGTGAGAGCCCAAAGTTGCAGGAGTATGTGCTTGTGCAGTTTGAAATCAGTAGAAGAAGTGTAACTGCTATATACTATGTTGGAAAAATTTTAGCTATAGGCAAAATAACACGCTACACAATTAAATTTCTAAGAAAGACGGAGAGTAGTGTTGGCAAATTGCAGAAAGGGTGTCTGGGCTTTAAGGAGCCCGAAAACGAGGACATAAGTGTCATTGACCAGAACCAAAATTGTAAAAAAAAATTAATCCTAGACCTGAAGGAATATTTTTTTTCAATTTAGATTAGAAAGGCTTCCTGCATTAATATTAGGTAAATAATATACTGTAAATATATATATATATATTTACTATATATAATATATTATATATATATTATGTATATATATATCATATATATACTTACTATAAATATTAATAAGATATAATATATATATATTATATATATATATAGTATATATATTATATATATATATTATACCATAAAACTTACCTTCATAATGTCCTGGGGCACTTTTCCCTTTTACCCCAGATGAAATTTGCTATACCTCTTTTTTTTAAAAATTCTTTTTAAAAATGTATAAAAGTTATTTCTTTCTTTTTTTCAAATATAAAAAATTAATAGACAGATGAATTAGTAATGGCAGAAGCTATATAAATTGTGTTTCCATTAGAATATTTGGGAATAAAATTTTTAAAAGCCAAAAACTGTTCCTTACCCCAATCTGACGTATATTATTAATACAAATATATATATATATTATATATATATATATATAAATATATATATTATATTATATATATATATACAAATACTATATATTATCACTAATAAAAAATCAATCATAATATATATAATATATATTATATTATATAATTATAAAAATTTTTTCATGAAATTGTACATTTTTCATCAATTTAATAAACTTCAGTAAAAATCAAATAACAGTTAAAACTTTTCGACTTAAATATATGTACAGGAATAATATTCATCCGCCAAAGCTCACATGACACCATCATTTCTCAGAATTAAATCCAGCTATCTCAAAATTTATTCCAGTATTTTGAAAGCTATTCCGTTTTTTATTACTATCAACACGTATTGTGATATTAATTACTCCGTCATTATTCTGCTATAACTGTCACTATTAGAACTAGTATTGTGTATTATGTATTTAAAATAAACTACCTTATAACCTTAAAGTTGGAAACTATAAACAATAAGTGTCTTTTTCTTTTATTAATGTTAATAAATTGATCACGGCAGTTTTCAATAAGTTATGCCACTCGATCACAGTTCTTTAAGCGCCGCGTTTAAAGCTTGAATTGTATAAAGTTAAAGTTAGTATTAAAGTAAGATTAACGAGTCCTTAAAATGAGAGGAACTTTCAACAAAACTTGAAATTTACCTATCCGTAATAATAAAATCTCATCTCTTCATAATAACTGTCTTAATTAATGATTATTTAAGTAATTGTTCTCCAAAAGAGTATTTAGGAAGGCCTTCAATCGTGTACTCTAATAACCTTAATGAACTTCGGAATTCGTCAACCGGAATATTGATATTCAAGAAAACATAGTTATCTATTTTAATATTTTAGTACTTTATTTGTAAAAAAAACTAAAAATAGACTTAGAAAGCTGAAAGAGCCTCTTCTATCGAAAATTATGCAAAAAATAATAATTTTGATATATTTGAAAGGGTTTGCGATCTATGCGATCGTTTTACTTAATTTAAAAAGGTTACTTCAAAGCCTTAGCCATAAAATTTGTTATTAAAAACAGGTTTTCTTTTAAAAACATTTCTTCAAGTGCATTTTTAAATAAGTTGAATTACCTTATTAATATAAGTGATAGTTAAAAAGTGAAAAGTTAATAAAAATTTAAACTTTTGTGTAGAAACTTAAAAGTTATTTAAATTAAATTCTGCGCAGCGTTAGTGGCGCAATAAATTAATCACGTGTTCAAAATGGTAAGGAATTCCATTGGTATTGAAAGGTTTTTGTAAATAGTCTTTTTTATAGTAATAGGATAAGATTTGTTAAATATGCATATATTTTTCAAAAAAAAAAAAAAAAAAAAAAAAAAAATTAATCATTATATTGTTATATCATCTCCAGATAATTGATATTTTTGTGATATCGATTATAATATCATAGTTTAAATAATCATATTTTGTGATATCGATTAAAATATCATACTTTAAATAATCGATATATTCAGTTTATTGTTGTCATTTTGTTGTTAATAATGTATTTAATTTTGACCGCATTATTGAAGCTTATTTGTAATAATAATATAATTATTTCTAATGATTAATGTTTTGTAATATAAACAAAGCAGTGTGTTTGCGTTTTCTTTGAAAATTTTGGTAAACATTTTATTGAAAAAATACAAAAAAAAAAAAAAAATACGTGTTTAATATATGCTACACTGGACTGAAATTCAGTTTTGACAAAAGTTTATTTCTTTGAAAGCCTCACAATAGGTTAAGTTGTTAGGCCTTAATATACTATCTTTATCCTTTTAATTCAATTAGGTACACAATTGATCCAGTAACTTATTATAAGCAAATTTTTAGACATTAAGCAATTCTTTGAACAAAATGTGACAAATTATCAAATTTTAAGTACGTAATATTAAGGGATTCATTTGTGACATTAAAATGAAATTAAAATAAATTAAATGATTGAAATTATAATCTAATGACAGTTTGGGTATTATTTTTTGCAAATCTCAATACATTAAATGAATAAATAATGTGTTGACAATGTTAAAAATCCCAAAGACATTAGCTTAAACCATGGCTGATTGTTTTGATGAGAATCTGAGCTTGAAGGCCGCCCTCTAAAACATATAATGGATCTGATAGAGAAAGTCTTTTCTTTTTTTCTTGTTTTCTTTCTTTTTTTTTTTCTTTACTTTTTCTCTTCCAAATGAATTAAATATATTAATTGATAGATTAGATCAAAGCCTATATCTAGTCTCATTAATCAATTTTTTAAATTTTTCATTTAAATATGATTAATTTTATATTTAAGTAAAGAGACTGTTACAAACCAGAAGACCTAATCTTTCTGAATTTTATGGGAAAACGCAGCTATTAAATAACAATTTGGACTCTACCACTACATAATGGTAAAATTGCCCACAATACGGCATTATTAGGTACAGCGAACTCTAGACCTGCGTCATTATCTCGACATCTGTTTATAATTTTCCTTTTGAATGGAAATTATACTATACGCTAAAATAGCCCGTTTTGCCCAGTAGTTTTCTTTATTTATTTTTTATACGCCGATAGCGATACGTAACCATCGCATGTATTCATTAATAAGTCATCCCAAAATCGAGCAAAATTGCTCCACGTAATTTCGTCGTAAAAAGTCCAATTATAAAAATTTTCAGCGCCAGTAGCTGCCCAATTTCTTTTTTTTAATTTTTTATCTTTATTTTCTATTTTTTTCTTTCTTTTGTTTTTCTTTTAATTCATCTTTTTAACCACCCTATTCTATTCACTTCTTATCTCGACATAATACCCTTTCTCATACCCCGACCAGTGAGCCTTCTTCAATTCCCCCTTTCCGATCTTATAATTCTAATCGGATTCTTCCTCTGTCTTCTTTTTCTCATTCTTCATTTTTAATATTTTTAAATCAGTCTATGACTATACATTGTTGGAAATAAACCCTCTAACTTAATGATTCTTAAATTTATGTACCTTTTTATATTTTTCTTGAGGATCTGTCTCTATCCTGCTCTTATACCTCAATATTAGACGGTCATATTTCCTAGTCTTTCACCATTATATCAATCATACTATGAGCTAAACTTCTCAACGTGGCAGAACAACATTAAAATAGAGTAGCATCTGAGTACCAGATTGTGTAAAGATGAAGTTATATTTGGATAACAAGACTAAACAAATGACTTGTTGCCCCTCTTTGATAGTCTACATTTCGAATAAAGTAGTAATCCAAATATATAAAAAGATTTTCTTCCTTAAAAATTGCATTAAATAAATCAGCTGATATTATTTATTACGATCTAAGTGCATTAAATGATATTTAACAATATTCTCAAAAGATCCAGCTGGTTGTCTGTTTGTCACAATAGTAGTTTAAAAAGCTACCCTAAGTATTTGTTGAAGACTCGATAAAAAAGTAGGCACAATATCCTGACTATTAATGAAATTCTTGACACATTTTACAGGATCTATTAGTTAAAACCTACAATTAAGTACTAGTCTTCCCAGAAAAAGAACCCAGTACTAAGTGCCAAACTCAAAAGTCAAAAAGTTTTTTTACTACTCAAAAGAAAAAAAAACATCTCAAAATATGCTACAATGTTAAAACAAATTCTTAGCAAACTTGTCAAAAGTTGTTATTTAGAAAGTTTTATCGGAAAATTTATATTTTGGCCTCAATTCTTTGAGACTTTGTTCCTGCCTGTATGAGCGTCAATTCTTGAAAGCCAGAATTCATAGTCAGAGTAAAAGAGTTGGGTGTGGCGAAACGTGTCGCCTGAGCACATCACAGCACAATGTTTTGGTTAATAATAATAAAATGAGGTCTTCCGTGTAAATTGGAAGTAGATCACACATACAACCATTGTGTAATGTTAATAATAGTGTAAATAAAACGATCAATCATTGGATAACTTTTCATCAAAGTTTAGAGAATGAATATATACCGCCTACCACTTCTTTAAATATGGTTTATCAATGGTAAAGAAGCTTTCAGATTTAATAGATACAGCGCAAGTATGACTCTATATTAATCTCTAAGAGAACTTTCTGAAACACGCTAATATCTAATATAAATAGTCTTCCAATAATAGCATTCAGTTTCAAACTTTCTTTGGAATTCTAAATTAAATGTTTCCATGAAAGCATCTCCCAATATTCTTTAGTAAAAGGAGGTGTATCACCTTTTTCTAATTAGATTGATGAAGCACATTTTAACAGTAGATAGCACTTATCATGTTCTTAAACATATCAAACTTCATGGAATACATAGAATTCATTAATTTAAAGAGTCACATGTAACTGGTCATGTGAAAGAAAATGTTTTACTTTGTATAGAGAAATTATAGACTTGTTTCCATCCTTTCCAGACTGTATCCTTTTGCAAGTGGTCGATTGTTTTATCATATTCGCCAATAATAAATTAATTCCTAATAGGTAAATTTTATAATTTTTTAACGTAAAGATGAAAAAATATACGTTGGGTGAAACCAGAAAAAGTAAATTCTTAAAGTTAGTACATTTCATAACTCAGTCAACAAGTTAAACAATATGCTGTAATATCATAAAAATTGATCTGAATGTATTAATAGCAAGGCTGAATACCAACAAGTCTGTATTTTGTCATTAGAACCATCCAAAAGTTATTTTCAATCCCATTGAACAGTTTTTGGATTCAGATATTGACAATGGTTTGGAAAATCTGTTTAGCCTGGAATCCTTAGGTATCAAGCAAGACGAAGACATTCTGAACACTGTAGATAAATGTCAGGTTCAATTATTTAATCAGAATATGATTTTCAAAGACAACCATTATCATGTAAGCCTTCCTTGGTATGGAGACAAAATAGAATTAGTTCCTAATAATTTTTAAAATATCTTTAATATAGCTTAATAAATCAAATTTAGATATATTTAGATAATCCATACCAGTATATGGCAATATGGACATCTTAAGAATTGATAAATAATTGAAAAAGTTAAATATAATATTTAAATTTCAATATAGTAAATATTAAATCAATTCCTCATCGACCTTATAACTAAGGCAACGGATCAAGTATGTACTTGGAGTAAGAACCAGAAGGGAATTGTTTACTTCAATGTATATCGTGTTGTTTATCTTTGACTGAGGCTGCCTACAGTGGTTATGACCTCATGAATTTACTTTTAAAGCTACTACTTGTGTTCAGAACGAATCGTACGTTGTGCTACATGAGCGATGATAAAACAGGCGTTTTTTGATGATTAGGTTAAAAGAAGAAGTGGACATGAATAGGTTCACTTTCTTGTGGTTTAATAACGGGCAACTGGAAGCTTATAGGTACCTAACATTAATATTTGGGTTTACATCTTCCCCATTTATACTGCATTATATAATGAAATATCATGCTTCTAAGTATCCACTTGATAGATGTACTGAAATATTATCCTCAGGTTTCTATGTGGATAATTAATATTACAAGCATGACGAAGAGAAAGTAAGAGTAGTAGGTACTATATTCATCATGTAAGAAACGAATGAAAAGGGGTTTTATCTTATGTCTTTGGAATAGGCAACTCCGGATGCTTTGATCCGTGTTAAGATTCAAGGAAGAAAAACTGCCTTGAGCCAGCATTCTAGTTGCTTATGAAAAATCTGAGATATTAGTTTTCAATTGGGTGGACTGGATGTATGCATATAATTAGACAGACAATATCTGGAGCAGTATTTTCAACTGTAGCGTCAATTGTTGTCTGAATTTTCCAAGCTTTTTATCCTCTTAACTTTCTTTCACTATTTTAGGTTAGGGCGGTAAATTTTTGATAGAACCAATTTGGCACCAAAAATTTTGGCTGGAAGGAAAGAGTGCTGAAGAGTAACTGAAAGGACTGGTATGAAACTGCGCAAAACGCGAAAAAAAAAAACCAAATTTTTCTGGATACGGAATTGCCAATACCTTAGGAGGGCTCGTTCTGAATAATATTTTCTTGAAACATTACTATTAATCCTCACATTGAAGTTCTTATGATTTGTATTGTCATCAGGTGGATAATGATAATAAAAGCTCCTTTATATTGCTAAAGCCCAAAGTAGCTCCCTTGCCAATCAGCGCTAGGAGTTAAATATCCCTTCCTGAGCTGAATGGGTTTATTTGCCGTGAATGCACTAATATTTGAAGCAAATAGTAATATTTATTTGAATTCATAATATTGCTGTGGATTCACAAGTAGTTTTGAGCTGGTTAATAACCAGACAAACCAAAGTAAAACTCTAAGTTTTTAAAAAAATAGAATAAATGAAACTGATGCATGCTTAATTACTTCCTATCAGTAAGAAGTACAAGCTAAATGGTACTATAAATATGGTAAATACAGCAGAACAATCCTGTGATTTATTCTTAACTAGGGTTAACTTTTAAAAATACAAAGAAATATTATGCTCTGTCGTATCTCAGGTCCAGTATGGATTAACTAATGCACTTAGAACAATTGGCCCAAGTTGGTTCCCTATTGTTGAGCTTGTACACAAGAATCCTTACTCTATTAGTCGGAAATATAAATATGTTAATAAAAATAATAATATGGTATTTTAGATTTAAGTAAATATTCATGCTACCTCGAAAAGTCTTAAAATCACTCGCCTGGTATTTTTTTATTTTTACATGCGTTTAGTAAAATTAAAGTAGAATATAGATTACAGCAAATGTCTGTAAGTATTGCTTAAAATAAATCAACTTCAATCCTTTGCTAATGAAAATTAATTTTTTTAAATAATATAAACAGCCCCCCACCCCCCCCCCCCCCCCCCCCCCCCCCCCCCCCCCCCCCCCCTGAAGGTAAAAGAAACTTCTGAAAAGACTCAGAATATACCTCCCTTAGTTTCTTGAACTGAAATCCTTTTCCTGACGAAAAAGCCTTATTTAAAAGTAAGGCGAGATTAATAAGGCTCTTACTTATAGCTATGTAACAAGCAATCCATATTAAATTGGGAACCCAATCATGGCTTTACATTGCCTATTATTAAACTATGCCTATGAGCATAAAGCACCTTGCATTGGTACTACTCAGATACATCGAAATCAAATGTGAATACCTGAAGGTAAGCAGCTGCAGTAAGAATCGTGTTTATTAGAGTGTTCATGCAAGAGTACAGATGCTTCTTTCTTACAGGTACCCACGTTTCACTGACATACCCAGAACACACATGAATCTCATAAAACCTTACCAACACACCAGGTATTGATTTCACCTCTCATGTATATGTCAAAAACAAAACCTCAAAGTTAGAGAAAAGTATATCTTAATTTCACTTTGCTTAAAACATCAGAGCTACACTTAGAAAACAATAAGTTTACCTCTATGTAACACCTCTGACTTTCTGTCAGCATTTCAAAAGTTTGTAACAAATTTATATACCAGTACATCTATAGTGAAACAATTGCTTGTATTTTAATAAAGGTGCAATATAATCAGAAGATGTCCTTTAATACCCAATGCTTTCAAGAGGAGTTTGAAAAAATCTAGACAAACATGTAAAAATATAACTATTTTTTCTCCATGGCAGTAGCCATTGGGACAAGGTTAATAAAAGTAAGAAACTTGAGTGTCTGTAAAAGCTGTTGAAAGTGAGTCAATGACCTATTGAGATAACTTTCTAAACTCAAACTTGTCTTGACATAAAATGCTTATCAATTCTGCCAGACCCAACCTATTTATGATCTCCAGGTACCTCATCTC
>JABUQX010078164.1:0-31940 GCA_015478945.1 Trachelipus rathkii
AAATCCTAACGTTAACGTTGATAATATATAATTCTACTCAAATGATTATAAGTGCATGAACTCATTTCGTGCTCAGAGTAAATAAATTTTCAATTAGTGAATGTGTTCAGGTGGAATCAAGAGTTTCGTGGCCATGAAGCGAAGAAGATATTGTGGTCCATAAAACTGACCTCAGGTGCTCGCTCGATAAGTTCTATGTGGAGATGGTTAATAATTTAATTTGTAGCATTAATTTATATAGTTTGTATATATATATTGATGCACATGTATATGTATATATTATATAATATAATATACATATATTGTTGTTGTATTAGTAGTATTTAATAATAACAATAGGTAATATATATATATATAAATTATTTATCAAAATTAATAATATATATTAGTATAATATATGTCAATTATATATTATATTATATTTTTTAATATACTTAAGAACCCCTTCTTTTAGGATGAGAAAAATATTAACCAAATGTATATATAAAATTCTCTGTTAAGTTATTCATAATAAAATTTTATAGTTATAGATGGTCTACTTTTTTATATTATATATTAAACCGAAAATCCTTATAAATTCCCTATACAAATAGAAATTTCTGACAATTGTTGATATTTTTTATTTTTTTTATATTAACAAAACATGAATTCCGGCTCCGGCTCGAGCTCCGGTTTTCGCGACTTCTCTTATCTGAACTGTTAATAGTAAGTGTTACTTGAAAGTTTTAACTTACCTAATACTCTATGTAATGTGATGCTGAAGAATATATGTTTTATTTTTTATTTGTAATCAAAAGAATGCTTTTGTATCAACTTATCGAATATAAAATAATAATAATAATATAATAATAAATAATTTAATGAATAATAATATAATTAATAATTAAATATTTTATAATAATAATTAATGTAATTGATAATATAATTAATAATATAATAAAAAGGTGACCAAAAAGAAAACGTTTTATGTTTACATAATCGTTGCACTTTCTTCTCAACTGACTTATGTATAGAAATGTTATGAATGAAATATTTATGCGACACCCGGCTACCAACGGATTAGATATACTCATTATCTAAATATGTATAATCATATGCTCTATAATACGGGTTTAAATTTTATAACGTTGATATTTAATATTATATATATTATATATATATAGATTAACCTTTTAAATACCTATGCTTACTATATTAATTACCCTTTGTTAATATATTTTTTTATTCTAAAAGTTTTTTTATATTATATAGGTTATTTTAACTTAGTGAGTTAATTTTTATTTTTTATTATAATGATAGTTATAATGCTCATCCTATAGTATATAATATATATAGTGATATATAGTAGCTCTATATTAATATAATATGTATATATAGTATATAATATAAATATATATATATATATATATATATTAATTGGAAGTTAAAAAAAACATTTATTCTTTAAAATTCAAAAATTTAAAAAAATACTTTTCATTAAAATTAACGTTACAATTAACATTTTTTTGTTTCAGAGGGTTGGTAACAAACAAATGTGTGTGTGTGTGGAATTGTGTGTGTTGTGTGTGAATGTGTGAGTGTGGTTGTGTGATGTTAATGATGAGGGTATCTGCCTCCATTTTAAATGCTCTTACGAGAATGTTATAAGATTCACATTTGTGACATCATCATTATTTTTGGTATTTTTTGAGTGACAAAATAGATTAATTGTGGCTAAATTATGTTTGAGATCAAAATTTATTTGATGTTATTGGTTGATCATATTATTTTCCCCTCTCCCAATATTTTTGAAAGGTTCTGAGGTTTCCTTTATCATTTCCAGTTCTTCAGAAGACATAATCATTCTTTGGATAGAGATTAGTTTCTTCCAACGATACTTGTTGATCTTTCCAGTAATATATTCTTGTCTTCAGATTCACGTTTATAACATTTAATTTTTTTATGTTCCAACTGGTTAGTTTTTAATACACTCTATCATCTGAATGTTGCTTAATGTTACATCTTCTAATTCATGTTAGTCGTTAGTGTTAGTTACTTGCTAGTTACTTAGTTAATTACATAATTATTGTGTTTCTGAAGGAAAAGGTTTTCACTTAAAAATATTTGAGACCACAAATTGGAGGATTTATTACTCTGACACACTTAATTTTTCTGGAATTATAGAATATTGTGCAAACATACATCTTTATATATTTTTATATACAAATCTTTAATTATTTACAAAAATGGGTCTATAAAAATTGTACCGAGTTAAATTATTAAGGCCTAGTCGAAGTCAGAGTTCAAAAATGCTCACAACGGAAATATTAAAAATCAATATAAAATATAGTTTTATTATATGTAATAAATCTATAATGGTAATTATTGTATATACTAAATTTTTCCCTTCAGCCTCCATTTTTTATTTAATACTTCAATGCAGGTCTGAAAATTTAATTCTTGACGGTATGTAAACATATAAATAGACTGTTAATCGAAATATATATATATATATATACTTTTTATAAATGTAAAAATTTTTGTGAATAAAAATTTACATGATAGGAATCAAATTTATTTTCTACATTCCAAAATAAAAACAATAAATTTATTATTTAATACGAATATGATTTTTTTTTAATTTCGTTTAATAGTCTCTCTTTTATAAACTTAATTTTATTTTCACTATTCATTAAATAATTAATTTATCTAATAATTATAAATAATATATCATTTAATATAATAATATTATATATAATATTATATAAATATAATAAATATTATAATTATATATATTAATATATATAATATAATATATATTAATGATATATATATAATAATATTTAGAATAAATATAATAATTATATATATAATAATAATAATAATTAAATTATATATTAAATTGTTTTTACATTATAAATTACATCTTAAAAACTTAAATGATAATATGCAAATTCAAAATTTAATTTTATATTAATTAAATATATATTATAATAATATTAATAATATGAAACGAAAAATTATGTCAAATATATAAAACAAGATTTTGAGATCTGAATTATCCATCTAAATTTATTTAAAATATATACGATATAATAAATTTACTATAACTGACATCACAAAGGTTTACATTTTTATTTCAACCATTTTTAATATTGTATTTATAGTATAATTATATATATATATTTATATATAAATATAATATATATATGTATATATATACTTATATTATTATATATAATATATATATTAGTAAATTTCAATATTATGTATAATTTACCATGAATATATTTCTAGTGACTCAATAAGGTATATACCGTTTCAATGAGGTATTAATCTCAAAAATTTGTAACCTTTATATATATTTATATATATATATTAATATATATATAATATATATGTTATATTATATATTTTTATATTAATATATATATATATATATATATATATATATATTATACTATATATATATTAATATATATAAATAATATACTATATATATATATAATTATATATTATTATTATATCATAATTATTATTATATATTAATATATTATATATTAATATTATATGTGATTATATATATAGTATTATATTATTTATATATATATATTATATAAATATATAATTATTATTTATATATTTATAATATTATATATTAAATTTAATGTAGTAATATAAATATTTGATTATTTTAAATATATTTTCTTATTTATCTTTTATCAAGAACTTGAACAAATTATATATTAAATGTTAGACCTTACTTACAGATAAGTGAATTAAAGAATAATAATTTACAGAAAATAATTTTTACAACATTAGTTATTTTTGTTAAATATATAATGTATGATTTTAATTTTTAATATATCTATGTTTTTTATTATTTATTATTACATAATGTAATTATAAATATAATTTTATTTTTTTGTGAAAATATGTCATTATTTTTATTATAGAATATTATATTTTTTTTAGATTTTATTATATTTTTTTTAATGTTATTATTTAAGCTTTAGTTAATTATGTAAATTACTTCTTTGTATTTTTCGTTGAACTTAAGATTTTCTCTCAGGGTTTTTTTATTTTGTAACTTAGAGATTTAATTGTATTTTTTATGCATTTTGACCTAGAATTTTACAAAACTAAATTAAATTTAATACTACGAGTTCATATTTATAATATAATGTAAATAAATAATTGCTTGAAAATTTGCAAATCTCAGCGTAAATTATATTAATTTAGTGATTTTAGTATATAAGTTGGTAATAGGTTTAATTAGGTTTAATAAAAAATTTATAATCAGTTCATTTACTAAAATTGTTATGTTTATATATCCTATCCATATAAGACGTATAAGTTTTTAAAAAGGATTATATAGAACTTATATGTTGTTGGTTGACTTAAGCCTGCTGAAGTAGCCCAGCTTAGTGAAAGAATAGGCAACATCACCTACAGGATATCGTCATAGTATCTATATATTCATAGTACTATAGTCTATTTATGGTTACAAGTCTATAGTGGAAGGAGAAGCTGTTTAAACGCGAACAACTTGAAAAGACAGTATCTCTAATCTATTCATATCATATTCTCGTGACGGTGGAGTGGATTATGAAGACATTGTGAATTAGGTATTTGATGTGAAGTATAAAACTATAATATATTTACTTTTGACAAAAATAATCATTTCTTAAAAGTATCCCTATATATATAAATATATTAATATTTTATTATATAAAGAAATACTTTATATATATTTTTGACCTTCCTTTCACTGTATTATTATCTATTAATATCTATAATATATATATTATATATATATATATTTTAGGTTTTGGTCATAATTATTAATTATATTGCATAAATAATATAGATCAAATTTTAATTATATTAAATTATTATTAATTATTTAATTATTATATTATATTTATTATTTATTATTTTAATTATTTTTAATTATTATTATATTTTATAATTTAATTATTATTATATTATTTAATTATATTATATTATATTCATATTATTTATTATTTATTTTATTTATATATTATTATTAATTATTATTTATTATTATATTAATTATAAATTTATTATTATATTATTATTATTATTTAATATATATTATTATTAATATTATTATAATTATTATTATTTTTATTTTATTCTTTATTTTTTATTTTTATTTATTTATTATAATAATTTTATTTTTATTATTATTATATATTTTATTATTTATTTAAATTATATTATTAATATTTATTATTATTTATTAATTTATTATATATATATATTAATTTATTTATTATTATTAATTTAATTATTTTTATTAAATTATTATTTTATTTATTATTAGTTTATTATTATTATTTTTTATTATTATTATTATTATTTGCTGTTATTATAATATCATTATTATTAATTAATAATGTTATTATTAATTATTATTTATTATTTTTTAGTTCTCTCAATGGACGAAAAACGTTCCCTTCTCTAGTAGCCTTCTTTTCTCATTCTATTTTATTCCTTTTTATTAATGTATTAAATAATGATATGTAAGTCATAAATAATGATAATCAAAGAGATAATAGGAGAATTAATAATTATTTTTGATATATTTATATTGTAATTTAATTATTAATTATTATTTATTTATTTATATATTATTATTATATTATTATATTATTTGATATTATTATTATTTATTTATTATAATATTATTATTATTATTAATTATTAATTATTTATTATTAATTTAATTTATTATTATTATTATTATTATTAAATATTATTAATTAATATTATTAATTATTATTATTATTGAATATATTATTAATATAATTATTATTTTTATTATATTATTATTATTATTATTAATTATTATTATTTATATTTATTATTTATTATATATATTATTATATATTGTTATTATTAGTTATTATTATTATATTAATTATTATATTGATGTTATTATTATTTTACCATTATGTATTATTTTATTTTTTATTTAATTTATTTTATTTATAAATTATTATTATTATTATATATTATTATAATTATATTATATATTTATAATTATTATATTAATATATTTAATTATTTATTATTATATATAAATTAAATTTATTATTAACGCCCACTATTAAATTCTTCAAGTATCCTTCAAAAATCACAGTAGTATTTAAAACTATACCACTCAAAAACAAGAATAATACATTCTTATCACTGTAACTTCTTCTACTATAAGGATACCCTTTTAACAGTTACAGTCACCATGTCGTGCCCTGTACAATTTGAAACACAGTCTCCACGAGTGTTGACCCAGCTTATTCTCCGTATAGACTCGACATTATTAGTGGCTTTTTTTAACATAAGAATATTAGATAAACATTTTAATCAATAATAGGGCTATATTTATCACTGAGCACAACAAGTGATCAATTCTTGTACCTCCCGTTTATTAGTTCAACTATCATATTAAAAAATTAATTATTTAACACTCTTATCTTCATTTGTTGATTATTTCCCCAACACTGAAGGTAGCTGTGAGGCCTTAATTTCATAGAACATCTAAAAACAGGAGCAGTTAACATAAAGTTCAATGATATGTCCCTTAAGTCTAAATATAAATGAAAGGCGTAAAATCTAAAATTCTACAAAGTGCGTGAATTGTAATTTAAATTTTTTTAAAATCTTATGTTAAATTAATTCATTCTATTGTTAGAAATCAAAACTCTGAAAGATGTCCGAGGTTTACGGAAGAAACCGGTTAAAATCTAATAAATATAAATATGCCTCTTACTTTTTTGCAAATTATTCTCTAGATTAAATTAAGGAAATTAAATGAATATCGGAAGAAAATAAATTTTAGGGAGTTGGAAGCAAAGAGTAAAAAATTACATTATATTTTATTATTATTTATTATTATTATGTTCCCACGTATTATTATTGATTGAGTGTACTTAGAGTGTATACCTCTCTCTCATTGTTAAATGTGATATAAAATTTGATTATTCAGTTATTATTATTTATTATTATTATTAGTATATGGTATAGTACATATGTTATTATTATTACCTTATTATTTTATTATTATTATTTTATTATTATTATTATATTATTATTAATTATTATTATTTATATTTATTATTATTATTATTATTATGTTAACCTAAGGGAAATAGTGAATGTCATTGAATTCTCAAGAACAAGCGATTATTTTACCGTGTATAGATTAAGAGCTCGCAATAACTTTTATTGTCATGTGTGGTGTATACATTACATATACATAATATTTCTATTCATGAAGAGTGACCCATATACAAAAGCTTTATTTACCAACATTCCGAACCTATCTAATTATATGTTTACATCGAATATAGTTAATTTTCAGCTAATGATAATAATTGCTATACTTTTCGTAGCTTCCTATGAAATGTTTCCTTCTCTCTTCAATAAATGAGACTTGTATTATATGATATTGAGAGGACCCATTACGCGTACATAACAAATATTCTCTAAGATAGTCATGTGCGATGTATCGTTCTCTAAATTCTCTTAAAGATTCCTGCCATATTAAGGACCGACAGCGGGGTCCTTTAATGATATTTGGTATTTTGGTGTATATTATTTTGATGAATAGTGCTTTATTGATAAATTTATATATATAATCCTTTAGAAACCCTCCTAAAATATTTATATCCATTAGTATGTTACCTAAAGCACTCCAATGGGGTCCCGGGTATATATATATATATATATAATAATATATATATATATATTATATAGTATATGGGTATAGTGTATATGATAGCATGAGTGGAAAGTATATAGTATATATACTATATTTGGGCCACATTGGGACAATATAGGATCCAATGTGTTTTTGCTGTGAGCTTAATTTGGAAGGATGATATACTTCTTTCAAAACAAAAATTCTCAAAGAGATTGTCTGTGTTCTGAGGCATCTTCATAATTTTCTTCATGCTAACCCCAGGTGGTTGCTTGTTCCTATAAGGGAGTTGTCTGTTTTCAATTCTCTCTGATAAGTGAAGTAGCACCTAAAACCCATAATGTGATGGTGTTCTATTCTACTATGTTTCCCCAATGGAATGGGATCAAGAATCTTAGGGTGCTCTGATATTTGAAATAAACTCACCTGCTCTCACTATTCACTTTCTATAGGAAAATACGTTATGTATGTTTCTGACACGGAATAGGATGTTTTGACTGTTCACTTATCTCATACTCATCGCTATTACAACGAACATACGGCTCTTCTTGATCATTCGGTGATTTTGACATACGTCCTCCATTTGTAAGAAGGTGCTTTTCTTTTCGACTAAATGCTCGTGCTACAGTAAGTCTCATTCTTCCTATCTCAAGTCCTCTCTGACCCTTAGACTTATACATGTTTAGATGTACTCAATCTGCATAATTGATACATCCATACTGACAAGTCTTTGAAACATAGGATTCCTCTATAATATTTCCCATAACTATCCGTCTGATTCACACTTTCGAAACGCATGTTTATACACTGGCATTGTCTTTTGGTCTTTGAAATTTGGTATCGGATGTGAATATTTCCCAATAATTTTGGTAAGAATTTGTAGTCAGGCCTCTGACCTTGTCCTACCAGATATTTATATGGGAATCATATATATAAATTAGTATTATAATATATATATAATTATATTTTTTAATATATATTAATATATATATGTTATTTACATATATTATAATATTATATATATATTATATTTATTATTATAATATAAATATATATATATATAATTAATTATATCTAGTATTATATATATATATATATTATTATATATATAATTATTTAATATATTTATATTATATATATTTAATATTATTAATATATATAAAATATTTATTAAGTATATATATATATATATATTAATATATATATAATTATAATATAAAATATTAAATATATATTATATATATTATAATATTTATTATATAATAATTATATATTTTTTATATATATATATATTATATTAATAATATTATATATATATATATATATATTATATATATATATATTAATATTTATATATATATTAATTATTAATATTATATATATATTATATATTAATATATATATATTATTTAATATTTTTATTATTATATTAATATAATATTATTATATATATATATAATAATAAATATATTAATATAATTATTAAGTATAATTATATATATTTAATATATATTATTATCGATATATATATAATATGATAATTTAATATTAATAATATATATAATATTTAATATATATTTTAAAATTATATTTATTATATATTTATATATATTATATATATATAATATATTATGTATAATATAATATATATATATATTTATATAATTATATGTATTATATGAATTTAGTAATGTCCGATGATTATTGTTCGTGATCTATATATAAAATAACCCTACCTTTTAGGGAGGTCTATAGTAAGGGTCAATCGTATCGCCACTTTTCATAAAATAATCTTTATTAATTTAATATTTTAAGTCTACCCCTTATCTTTATGTCAGTAACCTGTGCGTCGTAAGTGCGAGTTACGTATCCTTAATATGTTTAATCCTCCAAATAGAGTGATGCAGCACTCCTTAAAGTTATAAAATTTATCCCCCCTTTTTAGGGTTAAGTCCTTGGAAAACCTCGTAATTCCCCCTCATAACTTATATATGGTTACCCTCCATTTTTGATGACGTTATACTTTCTTTAAGAGGACTAGTTACGTATTTTTGAAAATATTAAAAGTGTTAATTTGGTCGTCAAATAATTTTGTAATTATCTGCTGGAAATTTGAATTTTCATCTGATTAATAAACATCATAAGTATCTTATATATATCTATTCTTATTATAAAATATTATCATTATATATCTAATATATCATAATAATAAATAAATTAAATAATTATATATTTATTAATTTTAATTATATATATATATATATATATATATTAATATATATATATATATAATAAATATATATTTATATAATAATATATATTATATATAATAAATATATTATTATATAAATATTTAATTGTTAAGTTGAGTCACAGGGTTTGGGTTCGAGTTTTTCTATACTCTTCAATGTTAGTGAGGTCTATTGATCGTATCCCTTTCAAATTTTGACTACCCTTATTGATAGTGGTGTGACCTCGGTAGAGCGAAGGTTTCACACCACTGTACACCTTCGAATAGGGGGGGCTGAAGCCCCTTAAACTTAATGATTATAGTTTAGTGGAAAAATAAGCAAGACTGACATTGCTTCTGCAAAGGAAATTTGATCTAGCGGAAGGGGTTGGTATCTACTGAGTATGGTTCATGCTGTGTTGAGGTGAGCATTGTAAGTGACCTAGGGAGTCACGTAGAAGCTAGATAACCCAATATTGATTATTGAGCATATAATTAGTTGCATTGGTTGTAGTAATCTTTTCCCTTTATGCTTATGATACAACCTTAAAACACTTGATTTTGAGATTTTCAAGTTCTTACAGGATGTCTGAGTGGGGTTCCCAGAAAAAAAAGCACAGCAGTGCTATATAACAGAGGTAAGTGAGATGAGGCAGCGCCGAGAGAATGCTCGGTTGCTAATGTGTGCGATCTCGTTACCGTACGCATAACTTTGAACGCGTGCGCCCTCAAGGAGCTATATTTTCGCGCTCAGCATGAGCTAAATTGAATTATATTAGTAGATATTATTTCCGTATATTCTACTTTTCGACAGCTATATCAACTATTAATAAGTTTATATTTTTTTCCTTTAATAATTTTAATTATAACTAAATTTCCTTTTCAAACATGTTTATATTTTTTCATTTTGTAACTTCTTTATTTCATTATATATACCTTTTTTCTAAGCTTTAAAATATATAAAACTATATTAATATAATTTACTAGAGTATATCATTTTCTAAAACTGACGATAATATACTTTGTTTGTTTACCTTCGTTAATATGATATTCGTATGATTCCATTTTAATTTAAATGAAATAACTATGTTAATCTTTCAGAGATCCGTGAGTAACAGTAAAATATCCAATTAAATAAAATTCATTATTAGTATTTTTTCTTCTTTAGCAATATAAAATTTACTAATAAAATCTTAAAATTTTCAAGATATATCTCATTTTGCTTTTTGCTCATAAACTATGAACTCCTAATTAATGTTAACTATTAATTAATATTCCTTTTCATAACCTTAATTTTATTCAAAAAATTTATATTTAAAAAAATATTTTTTTGGACAATCTCTTAAAAGAACAGTCTCTATAAACTTTCATTTCATTTGAAATGAAAAACAATCATATAACTAATAATTACAAAATCTATTTATACATTATTATCAAATTAACATTGAAAATAAAAATTGCATTTTCATGTTTACAGTTGTTATTTAAATAAAATTTGTTATTATTTTTTTTACTAAATTTAAAAGAAGTTTAAAGATGTTTTTAATCTTCTTATTTTTTTTTGTGAATAATCATTAATGCTTTCTGAAATAAATGATTATTTAGTGTCAGGAGAAAAACAGGAATAAACATTTGTAAATATTTTTTTTTTCATGACAGGAGTTATAAAACCTATTTATTTAATATATATCATATATTTATATATATTATATATATATTATTATTATAATAAATATTATAAACATTTATATATATTTATTATTATAATTTATATATATAATATTTATATTATATATATTTATATATATATATTATATATATATTAAAATATATATATTTATTAATAATAATATATATAATATATATATATATTATTATATTTATTAATTTAATATTATTAGAGTAGATGTTAAACCGGATTTATATCCTCGGTCCTCGGCGACGGATATTATTTGACATTTTTTTCCGTTCTGAAGTTTCCTCGTGCCGGAATTTGAAAAATTACTCAAGGCCAGAAACCGGGTTAATTACTATGTCTTGATAAATCAAAAATATTTGATGAAGGGATTTATTATTACAAAACCCATAGCCCTCTTTTAACACAATTATATGGTATTGACCTTGATGTAGTATTCATACACTCAAGTATTATGTTATATACATACCTCTAAGTTATTAATGTTATTGTGATTGAGATAAAGTAATTTACTCAAAATATCTTAAATTAATAATATTGGAAATAATAAATTTAAAATCATTTAAATCAAATTTAAAATCCGTTTTTACAGCTATAACCTATTAATATATATATATTGATAATATATATATATATTATTAAATATTATATTATATATATAATATATTATATTTAATATTATATTTATTATATATTATATATTAATAGTAATATTATGTAAATATTTTATTTATTATAATTTATCTAAATATACAGTTTAATACCTGAAATGGTTTACGTTTTACTTTACGTCTTCTCTCAGGGAGGCCTACGGCCTTTGTCTCAGTCGGAGACAATCAATCGAATATCTACACGCTAATAATTCTCATTTCATTAGATATAGTTAACCATCCTATATAATCAGCTAGGCGCTATCTCAGTGGGGCAGTCCATTGTCTTTCGCTTCAGGGCTCCTTCAAGTAATCTTTAATCCATCTATATTATATTTACCTCTCGGTCTTCCTTATCTCTCGTCTCTATACCTTCCCTCTCAACATTATAACTACCTGCCACCATATAACCTTATACTCGTGAAAATCTTCGATAGTTCTCCGGTTTCAATCTCACTTTACTAATATGCCCCCACCATCTCTCAGATCTTCGTACTGAATCTATCCTGTTTTCAACACAGGACATATCTTAACAACCAACTTCTTCTCACTATTTTAACCCATTCGTTTTCTCTCACTTCTAATTTCTCTCCTCAGTTCTTTCCCAACTATTCGTCTCTCACAACTTTATCATTTCTAGCATTTCGATTACCTTTTTTCCTTTATACTCTTGTAATTTGGCTCCATGTTTTACAATGCTCCATTTGAATTCAATGTGGGTACCAGTTATGATAATCCTAAATTAATTAAAAATATTGTTTTTCTTTTTTATATCCATCACCCGATCCTTCATATTATGATTTATTTAAAACGCTCATCATTGTCTTCCGTATTTTATTTTCCATTCTTGTCCTTCAACTTCCCGTTTACACATCCTTTCCCTTGCTTGAATTAATACGTTCCATTCCTCCATGGTAAATTCTCATAACTGATCCATACTTTCTACAATCTTTCATCCTCAATTTACGATCTCCATCTTCTCCCCTCATATCCTCTCTAACCCACTCTCATTTAATCACTTGATCTTATTCAATGATATTCATCTTCTAAATCAATCTCCTTCATTAAATTTCTGTCAAACTTTACCATTAATAGAATCTTCTTACTTATTAAAATATAACTCCTTCCTCAAAAAAATCAACATGCCAAATTCATACCCGTCCTATACAGCTCATGTTATTATCACCATAGATCTATTAGAATTCCTGTTGAAATTCCCTTTAACCTTTCTTGTATATATACTAATACTATTAACATTAAAAGTAAGTAAATTATTAAAGAGTAGGGAGACAGGACCACTTACCCTGTCTGGACTCCTACGTCCCACCTCAATTATACCATAATTTCTTCCTTTTGACCTCCAGTTCTCACGTTACACTCTACAATACGCTATACTATATGCTTTTTATATTGCTTCTCCTCAGTCGTTCTCCCCTCTCGTATTACACTATATTCCTCACTCATTAACATCCTTCCTCAAAGTCTGGCTTCTTGGTACCGAAGTTTCAAATGCTTTTCTTGTGTACCAAGAAGGCTATGATATGTCTTGATTTTTAATATAATACATATTCCATTAAGCTTTCTCTCCATACACTAGTATCTTAAGCAAACAAACATGAATCCGATTATAAGTTAACCTGCCCTTTCCTAATGTATTCATATTGTTTCCTCAATTCCCAATACTGTATTCTCTTATCAGTCCTCTTATATCTTGATATAATAATTAAATTTCTAATACAATAATCGCGTATATATATACTTTCACTTAATTTATATAAATCAAGCTTTTATTACCTGAGGTGTTTCTCTATTATAGACCAGTTTAATTTGCTATTCTTTTTACTCTCTTATAATATAAATATGACTGCAGGCATATTAATTCTATTCATTCTGATCTGTGTGATCTAATGCTCCGAATCCAACATTATTATATAAAAGTTCCAACTATATTTTCTTTCTTCAATTTTCTCTCTTCCTAACTTATCAACTCTATATCGCAATTCCATCTTCGCCCGTCGCTTTTCCTTTCTTCATCTTAAAACAAAGCTTAAATCCTCATATTCTTCCCATCGTTATCGGAAATCTACATCATTATCATTTACATCCTCTCCTCACATATTTTGACTCCTCTTACCACATAATTCTCTCCCCTCTTTTCCATTTAACAAGTTCTCAAGTTAAAAATTCATCAGTCTCACCTCTCAATTACCCTACCCGTCATTTTCTCAGTTTCCCCTCTTTATTTATTTTTTGTGCAAATAAACTTTTATTATTAGTATTTAAATTATAATTTTGTTGCATATTTCTTGTTTTTCTTCTTCTTTCCTCCCCCTGCATCCTCTCCCAATTCTTCTGCCCATACTTTTCCTCACCCTACAGCTTTTTGCTTTTCCCTCTTCACTAGTCTTCTGCTCTGTTTCTTGCTATCTATCATAATATTCAGCTCTTCCTGTTCGTGTGTGCTTCACTCAACCAAAATTCTCTTTCTCATTTGTTTGTTCGTTTTTCACCTCATGCTCTAAGCATATACCATTTCATTTTTCTCAACCTAACATAGATAAGTGTTTCTTCTTTAACCGTTCCATCATACCTATCTTCACAAGCCAGCGTTTTCTTCCCGGTTTCACTAATAATTTCTGTCAATTAAATTCATTGTATTAATTTTCACTTTCTACTATGTCGTCAACTTTTCTTTATTTTTCTTCACTTATCCATTATGTACTACATTCTTTTGTTTACATTTTTTATCAACTTTAATCACTTTAATCTATTTTATTACTCTTACCATAACCTGCCTCAAACTTATGTTCTGTTGAGCCCATTCAGTCTGGCATACCACCAAATATTTCTAATTGATCCGCGATCAATATCCGAACAATGCCAGGTTTTCATTTCTTTAATACTTCTCCGGTAATGTATTTATTTCATCCGTGCCCATATAAAATCTTACTTATTAAACTCAGAAATAACTATAATTATATATATATTATATACAATATAATTATATTAATCATATTTTTGTTATAAATATTATTATATAAATTAACTTAATATATATAAATTACATATATAAATTTATGTAGACAGATTGAATGAACCATTAAATGTTTTTTTTTATTTTTTTATTTTATTAAATTGATTGAAGTATAGTATATCTAAGGATTAAGACCTTATTATATTTAATTATTATTATTATTAATTTTTATATTATTATTTATTTTTATTACTAATTATATTTAATTAATTATATTATTATAATTATTAATAATTTTATTATTTATTTTACCAATAATAAATATAATAATTTAATATTATAATTTAATAAATTATATAATTATATATATTTTATTTTAATTACTTATATAATAGTTATATATATATGTAAATTAATTATAAAAAATAATATTTAAAAGACGAAATAACTTTATAATTTAACGATATATTATATATTATATTTATTATTTTATATATTATTGATATATATTGGGCAATTGTTGAATTAACTATAGTCCATACCTTTCTTTAAAATACATTAATTCTACTGACTTGTGTTAAATTTCCATGGGTATCTCAAATATTTTGTGGGAAATTTTGAAATATGAATTCAAGACCTGTATTTATAAACTTCTCGTACTTTTACTGCTGAGCTCAATTTGAGCTGTATGAAGTTTACATGTTGGACTAAGGGAGTAACATCATCTCTTTTACAAAAAATTATTTTCTACTAGAAATAAGATATTTTGTTTGAAAGATGGTCATGAAGTGATTGTGAATGGCTGGATACTCATTGCAATAAAATTTATTATTTTCTGAAGAGTTTGCCTGTGATATTGGGTCATTGATATGGAAATTTTGTTGATGGGAAGGAATATGTTTTATCTGCTTCGCAAGACTCTCCGTGTATTCACGGCTTTTCGAGTTTTTCAAGCTATTCTTCATGTCCGAAGTAGTCTCAATTATGCTTTGTTTCAGAAAATCAGGAGATTGCTTCTCTATCTCTTACGTATTCCTAAATATTTTTGTGACGTCTTCCAGTTATTCTTCTTCGGTGATAAAAATATGTAAATTTCCATTCCATTATATGTTTATGAAGTGGTAACTTTTCATTAATATAGATTTTATTGATCGAAGAACCTACCTTGAGTTTATTTTTTTATTTATTAAGTTGCATATTTTACTATATTCACCGAATAAATTAATCTGTATAGACATTATATTAATAATTAAAAGAATTCTTTTATTCAGTATGATATAATTAATGTAATTTAACAATTTTCATCTGAGTGTTATTATGACAATATCTGTAATCATATATTTAATGAATACAATCTTTATTCAAAATTCTGTCTTAATCTTATTTACTTATATTAATATATATTTAAATTTTTTAATTTATATTTTTATTTATTATTGTAATTATTATTATATATTTAATAATTATTTTATTTATTTAATTATATATATATTTCCTATTTATAATCTTATAATACTTGCATGTTTCATTTAGTAATTTATATATTTAATTATGTATATTAAAAATTTTTTTATAATAAATTTGTTATCCGGTATTTTTTATAATTATATATATAGATATATATTTTAGATAGAAATTAATTGTGATAATATATATTCAAGGGCTCAGCCCTATGATTTTATTGTAAGTAGTATTTAGTATATAATTTTATAATGGGGTTAAATCCCCGAAAGCGTAATGGATATACCTAATGGTGGGTATGATACGAGGATTATGTATTGAGAAGATATATATAGGAATTATTTTTTTCATATTTTCCTTAATATAGTTAAAGGAAAGTTCATTAAAAATTCCGGTTCCGGCTATTAAATGAGCGGAATTTTTTATTTTTTTTGTGAATTCCTCTCGGCTAATTTCCTCTGGTGTTTCCGGCTCAGTGAACCGAAAATTTTCTTAGTTTCCTGTTACACCTTAAATTATATGTATATATATATATATTAATATTATATTAATATAATATATATATTAAATATATATATTATATATATATAAGTATATTATATATATTTATAATATATATATATATAATATATATTTATTTATATATTATTATATATTAATATTATATTATAATTATATAAATATTATATATTATATATTATATAATAATTATATAATTAATATATAAATATTATTATTATATTTATATTAATATATATTAAATTAGTATATATATAATATAATTATTAATTATATATATATAATATATATATATATATTATATAATATATATTATATATATAATATATGATTAATAATATTTATATATA
This sequence comes from Trachelipus rathkii, assembly GCA_015478945.1. NCBI lineage: Eukaryota > Metazoa > Arthropoda > Malacostraca > Isopoda > Trachelipodidae > Trachelipus > Trachelipus rathkii. The sequence goes on from JABUQX010078164.1 coordinate 17,586, forward strand.
TATATATATATATTTAATAATAATAATATATATAATAATATATATATATATTTATTAACTATAATTAATATATATTCTATTCCATACTATTTTCAATTTTCTTTGGATAAAATTCTTTACAATAACCAAAAGAAAAATAATTTTTTTTTTTACTCCGCTTCTGGCTCCTGAACTTAAGGTTCTACAATATTTTTAAAATTGTGTATTTCAGGGCGTCTTTTCTAGGCTAATAAAATTTTCCCTCATTAAAAATAAATATTTCTGTAAAATATTTAATTATTAACTCAGGATTCCGGACTCCGGCCTTATATATATAAACGTACTAAACTTCTGGTTTCTGCACATTTGAAATTATGTTATCAGCATCGTTTCTTGGTTAATATAAATTTTTTTATTATTTTATACCTTGAATGTCTTTGGCTAAATAAATTTTATAGACCAGGTAAATCATAGGCTTCGGACCTACCGACCAAGTGGACTTTTTGCTCATAGACTATCTGTAAAATTGCTCAAGCTACAGCTCTATCTGAAAATAACAATTTCCTCATAAATTAAATATTTCATTGTATAATAAATAATAATAATTAAATTATAGCTGAAGAATTTAAAGCTGGATACGAATAAAAAAAAAACATTTATTTGAAATATTGTTCACAAAATTAATTAATTAATATATTTTAAAATATTATGAAAGATAAAAATAGTAAATTATCTGTGAATAAAAATTATACCCAGTGAGTAATCTGTGACTCCGACGAAGTTCTTGCACTCTTGAATAATAAATTTGTAACTAGCAATTCTTTAATCTGGTGATATATAAATTTTTCACCTTATAAATAATATTATTTCTTGATAAAAAAAATTTATATATATACTCATGATCCGACCTCTTCGGACTCTGAACTCCAAATCTAAAGTGGATTATTATTGCTACATACGTTTAATACATAATCAACACTATACTTAATCGTAATATCTATACATAAACCATAAATATATTATATACCAAATATCCCTCTAAAGGCCAATTCCCTTTTCATACTAACTACATATATCAAATAATATACTATAATACATAAAACGAAATCTAATTATCATAATAAAACTAATTATTATTACTAATATATATTTTAATAATTATATATAGTATAATAACGTTATTATATGAAATATATTTTATAAATATAACTATATACGAATAACCCTTAGTATAATATTAATATAGATAAAGGCCATTATATATTTATATCATAGTTATAAGTTACTACTGTGGGTAGTTCTACTCATACTCATAGATATAGGTATATATATATATATATACCTCCTAGTATCATATATATTATCCTTTGAGCCCCGAATATAATATATATATAATAAATTTATAAATATATATATAATATATATATTTACTATATAACTATATTACTACCTATATTACTCATATATATTATTATATATATATATACCTATATATATACCTATATATATATATACCTATATATAGTATATATATAGTTATATATATATCCAGTACTGCGGTTCGTACTGAAGAGAAAAGACAAATAAATATTTTTGAAAGGAGAGGAAGCTCGCTCTATTTACATTTTCTAAATGGTTTTTTGCAATTATGCGAAGATATGGAGAGTCTCCAAACGTTCTTCTTGGAACAAATTAAGAAAACGAAAACAATATTTTCATTAATATCAATAATTGGATAGTACCCCAGGCTTCTCGTCTCTCGGCGTCCTTTTCGTACACCTATTCAATATTTCTTATACTTGTCTATAGATTGAGTAATAAAATAGTGTGTTTTGAGCTCTCATCTGGAATGAATTTTAGCAGAATTTTGAAATTTTTTTTCTCGCTCCGTCAACACCTCTCTAAATAGAATTTCTGTATCTACAGAAACCATTTGGAGAGATACTTAATCCAAAAAAAATGATCCCACACCTTGATGTTCAAAGGTATTTTTCTAATATTTGAGTGACTACACTAGCTCTTTCTGAGCCGAAGTCGAATTTTAGAACTGATTAAAACGAAGGAACCTTCCCACGGGCTTAAGGTTCATAATTAAAGTCTCCCCTTTAATTAAAGACGAAAACATTATTTGAATATTTACATTTTGCTGGTAGACATTTGACGTTGAATTCGTGGACGGAAACAATGCCTTTTATCATTTTATGTTCTATTCCTTCTTCTTTATGATTGTTTATAAGTTTTATTAATTTAAATAAGATCCTTGGTGATATTCTTTTACCCATACTCTTTTGGGTGACTGGATCTATGTTGTCCCAAAATATTTTCAACATATTTCTATAGTTTATGGGATAATTTTCTTCAAATATTATCTTTTCTATTATCAATTCCAAAATTTCACTGAAACCTCCTTGATAGACTTATTTTCTTACTATATGAGTAATTCTAGCAATATTGCTAAATGCCCTTTTAATTCATCTCCATTTCTTAATGAATATAGAATGTTTCTTGGTCTATCGGCTTTGGTTAATGGTTTGGATATTTCAGCTATGGTTTTAGTGTTAGAATATATGGGTCTTATTGATCGAATTATATTTCTATTCTCCTTCATTTTAGTTTGTGCTATTAGTTCTAATTCTTCCCATTTTTCATCTTCTTTTAATTCTTGAATAATTCTACATAACTAATTTTCATTACCATTTTTCAAACAATCTTCTAATAAGTTTCTTTTATTATGTCCTTTATATTCTCCTGTTTGGTAATTTTCTAAGTGAACTTGAACCTTTGTTATATCTTCATTATTGATCTGTATCTTTTAATCCTTATAAATATTTCTCTGTCCTTAATCATGCCTAAATGATTAAAGCAATTGTTATCTAACAAATCTATGATTACGTCTACTTCTATTGAAATACGATGCTGCACTCTGGTTGTTATCCAATCTATTAATCTTGTTACTATTATTTTTATCCATAATTGAACATAATTTTCTAATATTGTAGGAAGTTGTAAATGTGAACTGACCTGTCTTGCAATCACATTCTGTTTCCTTGATTGTTTTCTTTCCATAGTCTCGATCTCTGTATCGTAGACATCTCGTGACGCTTTTTCGTTACGCCATTCTCGAGCCATGTTTCACATCAAAAGTGCTTTGGAACGACTGTTGGTTACTACTTTCACTCCAATTTTGATTGCGGCTAAGTCTGACAATCTCCTTGGTGTGGTAAGGATATCAACATCCATAACTACTAAAACAATGAGAAATACATTCGTGCGAATATAGGAAATTACTTAAGTTTTTGGTTAGACCTTTGTAGTTGTTGTAAAAAAATTAAAATTATAAAAATAGTTTGTACCTATTTGTGTACCCGTTTTATGAAACTACTTATAGCTAAAATTCGTGTTGTTTATAAAAAAAATTTATATAATAATCAATATTTACACAAAAATAAAAATTTGTTTAATATTTTTAAACAAAATTTTCTTTTTCATATGAATATTGCTTTAGCTTCTATCGTCTTTATCGCTAAAGGTAACTCTTTTTACACCTTTAAATTTGACTTTTCTTACAGGTGGATCTGTTGGTTTTTCTGGCAAGTTCTTTGACCTCTGATCTGTTGTTTCTGTACGAGAGTTTGTTTGTCTTGTCTTCGCAGGGGATCTTTGTATCATGGTATATTGATGTTTCGGTCTATATGATAGATCTTTCTCTCTACCTTGTGGTTTTCGTGTAGGTTCTTCTATTAATTGTGATACAGTTTCTGTGTCTCTCTGTCCTTTTTTGTGTCTTTCTATAATGGGTTGCGCGCTTTAACCGTGCCCAGTCATGCACTTGATTCTGTTATAGATAAGTGTGGAATTAACGTCAACACCCAGTTGCTTCCTTCAATTTTAAATCTGAGGTCAACGTGCCATCCTGTTACATTGCTTTCACCAAAATATTGTTCAGTTTCTTTTAATCTTCTTACTATTGTTTTAATTCCAACCGTGTCACGAATTAACAATCTTTGCTTTGTTACATCAATGCAGTTCAGAGATACACTTGGGAATATATACCCAAGCTAGAATAACTATGAAATAGTACTACATCCATTAACCTAGATTATCACACTACACCTATGCACTACACTTATAAAATATATACAGATATAACAATATTAAATATAACTATACACAAATATGATATATAATTAAATTAACCCCTATAGTAGAATAATAATAAAACTAAATCATATAATTATATATATTTCATATAATAATACTTAGTACTATAATATCACAACAATAGACAGAAACATAACCTGGATATAGATAAATAATGAACGCCCTAAGAAAATTGAATAATACTCACTACTCTAATCATATTATAATAAACTATGAGTTATTATCAGTGTCTTGTACAGCTCATCTGGATAAAGGATTCTAGTACTGTTCATTCGGGTCGTTTAAATATAAAGGCTTCTCGCACAGCACTATTTGTCTTCATGTTATTTGAAGTATACAAGTAGAGCACTGACGCCGACAAACCCAGATATGCTTGTCTCTCCATTTGGGGGTTGTTTATTTGACTACTATTTCTGGTTCATATATATATATAGCAGTTAAGCCACTCCCATGACCCCAGTAGCTTGTTCATTATATATTTCCAGTTCTTGTTTTTTTTTATATTAGGAGAAGATATCGTGACCAGGACTAGTATGCTTGTCTTATAATCATATTGGGTCACCGTTACAACCACGTTGCTTGTTCTTCATATTGTGGTTAGAAGGTGACCTACCAGATTGTGCACTGGATATTGGTCTTTATATTCGGCGGGTTAGCGTGACCACCCAGCTCCGCTTGATATATAATACGTCGATCACTTGTATACAAGCTTCAAGTGCAATCCATCAATTTAAACAATGTGGAAGTAAAATTCTAACCCCAACAAAATAGAAGCGTCCATTTCTATTATTTCATTAACTAAATCCATTAACGGAAAGCCCGGTGTCAAATTCTGCGTATTCTAACTAGTTTGCACTAATAGTACAAACATTTATAATGGGGTCACGTCAACGGCCAGTTGCTTTTAATTCTTTTATATTTAAGTGTGAGGTTCAACGTGAACCAGTAACTTGCGCTTTACATTAATTGTCAGTTTTTTCTTTCTCTTTAAAAATTGTAGTCTCACGTTAGACCCAAGAGCTTAGTTAGCTATGTTCTTTAATGCGTTGACCAGATAAACTATGGTCGAGAATATAGTCACTACTAATATAACAAATATTAATATTATATACTATATATAAAGTATATATATAATAAATAATATTATATAACACAATACATAATGAAGACTATTAGTACCTAAAATGAATAAATAACAAAACTATAAAAAAATAATAATAAACAATAATATATATATAGATATAACTAACTTATAACAATAATAATAAAACCAATAACGACATATACACATCCATATATATATAATATAATATATAACACACTAAAAAATACTAACCTATATATAACCTACCTCACACATTTTTTATAAGTGGGAGCACTAAACGCTCAACACAATAGACCGACACACACTATTAGTCACTCACATTTAGGTCTTTAAAAATCTTAGACATTCTCGCTGTTGCTCCTGTATATTACGATATTGGGGTTACGTGACACAAACATTCGCCTGTGCTCACATACATATCGAAGACAGAGTACATGAACCCCAAGTTTCTGGTATCATTTTATAATTGAGCGCAACACTGCAACCCAGAATGCTTGTTTCCTTACATTATTTTCAAGTTCTACTCAGATACATAGATATATTCTACCTAAATTGGGGGTTCATTGACTCTCTAGTTCGCTCCTCGTTTCTTCTATATTGAGGAAATAACGTTACCGCGCCAGGTGCTCCTGTTCAACACACTCATATTGGGGTTAGCGTGACTCTGAATTTCATTGCTGGTTCCTCTTTTATTGGGGTACGTTGACCCAGCTGCTTGATTCTTAAAATAATTGTATAGTAATAATAAGTTCATTATACCATTGAAGACCGCTCACTCTCCACCCCAAATTCTTTATATTAATATACGGCCCTTCCGCCCCGCTCTACACCAATCAGACACCACCCCACGCCTCTACTTGTTCTTGTTAATAACATGAGGGATACCACGTAACACCCAGATACTTAGATAATTTCTCTAGTCATCTCAGAGCGTACGTATACTATATACGAGTACTAGATATAAATGACATAAAGTGTTCAATATTTTCACTTTTATAGTTGTTATCCAGTAACACTAGCTCGCCCTGTGTTCTTAATGCAGTTGCCACGACGCTTACATTTGGGAAAACATATTAATATACTAATGACAATAGATGTATGATAATTAGGACTTAGTAGTACGTCTTAATATATAGAGACATGAGAAACAAGCCACAAACCACTAACAATATCCAATAAATATATACCTGCCCCTCATACCACATCACCGACGTGGATATACAAAATAGAAGAAACAGAGACTATAACCATACTAAGTATCAGTAATATTACCTACTGTAATAGAATAAATACATATATAAGTATGTATACTCAATACGTAGTAGCTAATAACTAATAAAATATAATATAATCATAATAATAATCATAATAAAAAAATCACTAAGCTAAATATACTCACATAAAATCTCATACATAATCATATTCTACATAAGTGGGGCCTGCATAAAACTCATGAACAGATATTAGTACTATTACAACAGGCTATCAAAACTAAACTTTGAACCTATCTATGCTCGATATACATATGTTTAACTATAATTTGGGGTTACGAACTAGACACCCAATTTGCTCTGTATCACTTCATACTTATATAACGAGACAGTATAATATATTAGGACATACTCCGCAGCTTTCTCAAAGATCATCTATAATCATATTTGAGAACAGGACCACCTGACTCCAAAAGTGCTTGTCCTTATACTTATATACAGTTTCTTAGTTTTATGGTCTATATTGGCAGCGTCCGTGACCCTTCTAGTTTGCTTGATTCTTTATATTAGTGGTCCAAGTTAGCATCCAGTATAAATTAGTGCAATGTTCTTAACAATACTAGGGAGTGTTACCGCTGACAGACACACCAGTGCATGATATCCCTATATGTACTTATCGGAGGTTATACCAGATTAGACCCACAACCCCTAGCGCCAGCTATCTCGAATTATCTTTACTACTCACTTTAAGTACAAAAACATAAGCCACTTATTATACTCGTCTATTACCTATCAATTGTGAAGACAATCTAATACTAATCACCACCATATATTTAATTTCAACATATATATATAAATGGGTCTATTACCTGACTGTTACAAACCTACTTATATATATATACAGTTGATTGTTCTTTATAATGGGTGTCATTCGTAACCCCAGTTGCTTTTTTCTTTATATTTGGAGTGTCACGTGAACCCTAGTTACTTAATGAAGAAAATACCTGTCCTTTTTCTTTATAATTATGTTAATTTTACCTTAAAAGAAAATTTATAAATACAAACGAGATCTGTGGGAAATATATATTATTTATATATATATATAGTATATCAGTATATATTATATAATATTATATACTATTATTATTATATATATATATATATCTATATATATATATATCATATATACTTATACTATATTATATACTATATAATTATATACTTACATTTCTCTATCATTATAATATATATTATATATATACTAATATATATATAATCACTATCTACATTATATATATAACTTAAACCCAATTTTTATAAAGTTGAGCTTAAATGCACTAGCCATATAACCCACATCGAAGGATTTAGTAACTTTTCGGGTCTTTTAAATTGGTCTTCTGCTGTTGCTTGTTCTTAGCCAGTATTAGGAGAGTTCCACGCCTCGCCACCAATTTGACTTCGTCTCTGTCGAATATTGCCAGCGAGATCGTTACAAATTTGACCCATACGTTCATATCTGGTTACTTTCATATTGAAAAGGCCACACACTGAACCCACAAAGCTGCTTCGACTTCCTTATTTTTCTGTTTCTTTGTTTTTCTTATATTGGGGTCTCGATGACACACTAGTTGCTTCTTCTCTTTAATACTATGGACGTCAGACGTTACCCCAGTCTGCTTGTTCTTCCATAACTTCGGAGACGTTATGCGTCAGTGACCAAGGTTGACTAGGTCTCTTTCTTAATTATTGGGGGATTGCTGACCGCTCCGAGTGGCTGTTCTTTATATTGTAAGTTCTTGTTTCTCTCAAACATTATTCAAGCAATCATGTTTGCATTAAAAAACATCACAAATATTTTTTTTATAATGGGTTTCGCGTAATAAACGCACCCCCACAAAACCAGTCCCAAACCAACACACACACCCCACTTGAAATTATGTAAACTTCTGCTTATATCATATAACTGAAATTTTAAACTATTGTAGTTTTGAATATATCAATTTGATAACTTCCATAACACACAATCAACTATAAAAAAATAACCAAAATATCGAACAAATCGAAAAAATATAATAATAAAGATAAAGATTGTTTTTTTAGATAATTTATGCTTATGATTATATCTTTATTTTATTATTATATTATTATTACTTATTAGTTTCATGGCATTGACGATATTTTATTATATTATTATTAATTATTATTTTTTATATTATTATTATATTATTTATTAAATGTTTTATTATTTGTTATTTTCTCATACTGAATATTATGCAATTATTATTAGTATTTGATTATTATTATTATTAGTAGTAGTATTTCCTTATTAATATATCTATTATTATGAACTATATTATTATTATTTTATATTATTATTATTATTATAATTATTATTATTAATTATTATTATTATTTATTATTATTATTATTATTATTGTTTGCTATTATTATATTATAAATTTTATTGTATATTTTATTATTATTATATACACATTATTGTTGTTGTGTTCATTATTTTATTGTCACATATATAGTGATGCTATACAATGTTAAGTTTATAAATTATCGTAGTGTTTTGAAAGGTGCGTGTTATTAGTATTATTATTGACAAATTTGCTATTACCATTATTTTCTTTCTTTTTTAGTGTTCGAGGAGTGATCGTTTCAATAATGATGATTTCTTTATTAATATTATTGTTGTTGCTACTATTATTAAGGTTAATCGTTTATCAAATTTATCAACTTCTCCAATTTTATAATATGCATTGTTAGTATTAATTAAATAATCGTTTTTAAAATAATTGTAGTTGTTGTCATTATTTTTATTATATATTATTATTTTATTATTATTTTATTATTATATTATATTTATTTTAAACTTTAAATTTTAAACTTCGATTTTTGTCCTAAGTTTCACAAATGGTTTCACTGCATTTGTAAATATTTTAGTCAAAGGAAATAATTTTAAGCCTCACAAAACCACATAATAAAAAGTGTAAAGAAATTCAAGTTTTTAAAATAATTAATTAAAAAATCCAATGTGCGTTGAGCCGTTGCGTGGTAATCCTATTCTCGGCGCCAGCGGCGAGCAAGTGTTACACGGGAACGTCGCGCATCTTATTTTCGGCAAACTGGAACGTTCTCGTTTCAGCGTCGCGTAGCATTTATTGCTGAATATTATTATTATTATTATTTATTATTATTATTATATTAATTATTATTATTCTTATTATTATTGCGTCTCCAAATACTGCTGCGAGGTAATAGTTGGAAATTTGAAATGCAGTTCACTTATTTGCATGTTCCAATTAAGTTAAGTACTGAACTTACGGACATATTCATGAACGAATTTGTTATTCTACGCCTCCCTTTTTCCATATTCCTTCTCTCAGTAAATTTCTTTTGTAATTTAATTTGACGTTGCTCTATCTTGAGTAGTTGCTTTGTTCCCTGCCCCTACTGGAGCTTCGAAAATTACAACCTATCTTTGCCATCTATTCTGGCAAACAAAAAAAATTTGTCTTTCTTCTCGACAGAATATTGTAATTGAAATTTCTTAGTATATTCGGGTGTTGCTGGATTTCAGTAGGACTTAGTTTTCACCCCAGGATTGGCTTTCTATTGTTTCGAAAAAGGTGTTCCAGATATATTTTCACAGATCTTTTTTTAAATGAACACTTTACAGTATATGTTTTTATTTCTTTTTAAGAGGCTTATTTCTTTAATAATTTTTTTCTTTTTAGATTTTTACAACACTAATGAGTATCACGTCAGAGCCTTTTTGAAATACCCAATGTTTCTGCACTCTGTGGTGAATATATTGCCAGGAGAACAAAGAAGAATATTATAACTAAATAACAAGCATTTCTGGCATACTTTGGAATGAAACTCAGAGACAAGATTAAGTCTTGGGCTCCATTTGTCTGTAAACGTGTGTGCCGAAAATCTAACGTCAGATCGGAAAATTGGACGAGAAAGGTTTAAATTTTTGGTGTCTATGGTATGGGGGAGCCAAAGAATCACAAAAACGTTATTTTTTTGTTTGGTTAATGTGAAATGTATCAATCGTTACAAGGAACGTAAATTTGAGAGTCCGGATTTGGAATCAGCAAGCGACCTGTACACACTCCGAAAGAGGTCCCCAAAGATTGTGCACAAGACCTGCAGACCAGCATTGTCTGCTAAAGATATCAGGATTTGGGTGTGAACCAGGGATGGAGATAGTGGTAGTGAATATGCAGAAAGTACTTCTATACACAGCAACAGTTTTCCCAGGAAGAGATCATGATTTAGTACGAGAGTTAAGTCTCTCCAAGCAGATTCTGAGCTTTAAGCATCTAGACTAAGTGAAAAGAACCGTGTCTCAAGGCCGAATGTAAATAACTTTTTCGGACAAGAGAGGTAGTATTTCTTCCATATCATTGAAGAAGAAGACCTCGTATACTGTAGGAACATCTGACTCCTACTCCAACATCAGGGGTTACCTAATACCGACCAGAAGATTGGGATTGTTTATGGATAGTTCAGCGAGAAGTTGAAGTGTTTTATTTGTACAATGGCAATAGTACTATGCATCGATTATAGGTCACTCAACAAAGCTGAAAGAGGAATATGAAAATAATAAGAATGATCTTGCAGAAGCTAAGATATAATGAACACTCAAGTGTCCCTTATATGCGTTGATTTGAAGATGTCAACATCTTACTTGGGCAGAAAGCTGATATACTAAAGTACCCTTGTTTAATATGCTTGTGGGATAGTAGGGCTAAAGCAGACCACTGGGAAAAAGTTGTATGGCTGCTTGGGAAAATATGACTGTAGGTGCAACAAATATCATTAAGGAACCACTGGTTGACAGGGGAAAAATTTTTTTCCCACCACTCAACATCAAACTAGACTGATGAAGCAATTTGTCAGGGCCTAGACAAAGATGGTGAATGTTTCAATATTATTTGCAGATTTTTTCCCGGGGTTGAGTATGGAGAACTCAAAGCTGGAATCTTTGCGGCCCTCAAATTCGCCAAATCATCAGGGATGACAATTTCATAAATTCCAATGACTGATATTGAAGCATCTGCCTGGAAAAGTTTTGTCTCGGTTGTTCAGAGAACTTTTTGGGCAACCATGAATCTGCCCATATTGTAGAATCGTACAGAAAATGCTTTAGACTTAAAAATTTGAATGCTAACATGAGCATAAAAGTTCTTTCTACATAGTCCCTTAGATCGGTTTCCGGATAATCTAGGTGTTATAGTGAGAGGAACAAGGGAGAGGTTCCATCAAGATATCAAGGTGATGGAAGAAAGAGACCAAGGAAGATGGGATACACACATCGGCAGACTATTGTTGGAGCCTTCAACGTGATTGTCCACATTCTGCACAACAGAAGACAATCATATAGACGCGATTTGTAATGCATTATTGTGATTTTATTGTACTGATATTAGTAGTTGAGCCTACTTGCATTTTATGTACTTCCCTCATTACATTTGATATACTCTTTCGTTATTTTTTTTTTTTGTGAATTACGTTCAACACACAAATTGTTGTTATTAATGTTTTTGTGACACCTCTCTGTTATTATCAAAAAACTAGAGCCACTCTAGGAAAACGGAGGTCATATTCGGAATCAGAGCAACAAGTTACCTATAAAATGACCTTCAAATGTTTTGCCGCAAAATCTTTGTTGGCCAGTGTTATTTATTATTCATTCTAAGCACGTGCCCATGCCATCATAGTAGCCCTTGATTTTTCCGTTCCATCAGGCAGTTCTCTCTATACAGCATTTTATATCTCTTATATAAAAAAAATATTATTTTTTATAAAGTACGAAATATGGAGGACAAAAAATGTCTCAACATAACTCGCAGTTGGGAAATAATAATTATTTTTTAAACTAGTTTGTTTTTCAAAGTTTATTTACAAATATAATAAGTGACTTTTATTTTTTAGTAAAGTATATAATAATATATATATATATATTATATATTATATATAATATATATATATATAATATATATATATTATATATATAATATCTTTTATTTATGTTAAAAAAGTTTCCATCTCACTGGACATAGCCTATTCTAGGAGGGGAACTTCCCTAGGTAATTTTACGACTAGGGATAGAACCCGGCCCTTGCCATGCGACCTGTCGCTCTACCGATGGAGCCACGGTAGCGGCATATATTATATATATATATATATATATATATATATATATAAAAAATATTATATATATATATACTATATATTTATAATATATACATATATATAATATTATATAATAATATATATTATGTATTAATATCTATATATATTATATATATTATATTATTATATATATATATATATATATATATATATATATATAATATATATATATATATTAAACACCAAAATTTTTTTATTATTTACACGATCAGTTTGAAATTTTCTGAGCATATATATAATTGAGGAAGGTACACTTTTTTTTTTTTAGATAAGGTTTTTTGTATGCCCAACAGATTTGTCGCTGTTCATAAGAAACATTTCAAAGTTTTCAAAAGTTTTCTCGTGATCAGCGGCAAAACTGTTGACATACGGAAAATTAATCTCTATAAAATATGTGTAACTTGTAGAGTTACACAAGCTGTGAAAGTTTCATCCTAATCTGGTAAATATTAAAAAAGCCTCATGCCACCAATTATAATTTTTTTTTTTTTGGCAGCTCAAAAATAAAGTAACATGATAATTTATGTACTATTCGTCTGATCACAACGAAATTTTCAGATCATATATTATTAGGCGAGGTTCAAATTTTTTGTTTAGATAAATGTTTTGTAAACTCGAGGGGTTTGCCGCTGCTTATGGGAAAATTTGAAAAAATTTCCAAGCGCAGTGGCAAGTTCGTTCTGCATAAAAAAAAATTAATCTAACCAAAAAATGTGTATCTTCCTCAACTATACATGCTTGAAAGTTTCGTACTGATCGCATGAAAAATAAGGTTATTGCTATTTTTCGTTTATAACTTTCCAAAATTGAACCCCCCCCACTGTATATCATGAATAAAATATTTTTTACGTATTGGAAATACAAAGTGCTGTGGCGAATCCGACAAAGCTAACTTCGCAACTGCCACGGATAGCGAGGCGGAGGTTTTCTAGGCCTCCTTTTAAGTGGTTTGGTGAAGCATCGAAGATTACGCTCGCCACCCGCTACAGCTATCACTAAGGTTCGCAACAATATAATATCGAACTTTGCTCGTTGGCTCGCGGTGGCTATGCTCCCTTTTAAGACCAACCCTTGGCAGAAAACCCTGTCCCCACCCTCTCCCATTCTCCCGACTCTGCTCCTTGCTGAAGTTAGACATCGGATGAGTTTCAGGAAGGTTGTACACACAAAAATCTTATTTATATTGACGAATAAAATATTCAAGCGTCAATAGATATTGAAGAATGTTGAAACGGGAAAAGGATTGGAGTAAATTGTGAACATTGAAAATGGAAACTGTCAAAGCATGTTAAAGAATACTCTGAGATGAAGTTTCGGAATTATCAAGAAGGGTGAAGGATAGACTAGAAAAAAATCAACGAAAATTAGAGGAAAAGTAAGGTAAATAAAAAAAATTTATTATTATAAAACTATAGGCCTATGTTGAGCATCTAAATCATGAAATGATTGCGAATATAAAAACTTTTAAAGGTTTATTGTCACTTGACAAAATTAAACATTAACAAGCATTACTTAATGCTAGTCTGTAAAATAGTTATAAAACAAAATGAAAGAAAATACTTTCACAGCATTGAAAAGACCAAAAACAAATGCCATCACCTGTTAGTTATCTGCAGACAACATAATAATGTATGCTACAGGATTTTTACTATTTCATTTAGTGTTAATTTTATTGTAAAGCTATAT
>JABUQX010078165.1:2500-7500 GCA_015478945.1 Trachelipus rathkii
TTAATAATTAATATTATAAAACGAGAATAATTAATATTATAATAATAAAATATATATATATTATACCTTAAATTATTCATAATATTATTAAATAATTAACTAATATATAAATATATATTATGTATATATATAAAATATCTGAAATATATATCATATATAATAAAAATAAATTAAAAAAATTAATTTATAATAACATATAATAATAACCTTAATATATATATATAAATATATAATATATTATATTTATATGATATATATAATTAACTAAAATAATATATCAATTATAATAATATAACTTATATAATCTCATATAAAACTATTTATAACTTAATAAAATAAACTTAAAACACAAACCATTTCCTTCAATATTAACTTAATATATTATTCTAATATCAAATAATATAAATACAAATAAAAACTAATCAATAACTTCTTCATAATTTAATCCTTAGTCTCATTACATATTAAAATATAATATAATAAAATATATAACTCAAACCTAAATACAACTAATCACTCACTCCACCACATATAATAAACTAAATAATGAATTAACTTACTAACACATAATTATAAGATACAAATACTATAATATAATATATAAATTCATTAATAAATACAAAACTCACCATAACACTCATATACTATAAAAATCACTATAAACCAGAGAGAAATGAGAAACTACTATTAACTACTATATAAAAATACATCTTAAATACCTAACTAATATCACTCAACCCTATAAATAATAATATAATTAATTAATTTATATATATATACTAATATATAATATCACTTAAGATTAAGATTATCAATCTAACTCAATCAATAAAATTAAAAGACATATACCCTAAAACCGGAACCTATAGTAAAAATAGTAAACACTATATAGATCCATATAGATAGAATACCCTAAACGACGATACTATAGAAACCTAATGACCAGGGTACATAGCCAATAAGATCATAATACATACTGCAGAATAAAAATATAAAATAATAAATAAATAGAAATAATAACGATAAATAAATAACAAAATATATAATAAATCAATAACAATACACTTACAAAGACCCTAAAATATAAACAATCTAATATAACTAAAAGCAACACACCTCAATTACACTCCTAACCATAATTAAAAAAATTAAGACAAGTATATCACTACGCGAGCGATTCTTCCAATGAAACCTGACAATAATAAAAAAACAAAACATCTACATCTTAAACCATACTAATACTCACTCTCCATCCATCTTCAACTACTCTCTCTCATCCTTTACATACTTCCAATCTCGCTCTCATACATACATCCTGTCTCTCAATCTCATTCATTTCATCTGTCTCATTCTACTATCATAACTCTCTAATTACTCATAAACCTTTCAACACCTACCAATACTAATTAATCACAGTCTCAAAGTACTAAGATCATACGAACACTCATAAAATAAAAGAAAAAAAATAAAACAAAATAAACACATAATATAAAAAACAATATACTCAATCTGAATACTCTAAAAAATTTGATCATACCTTATAAACAGCACGTACTCAACCGACACATACAATTAACTAATTACCAGCCATTATTATATATAATAATAAATAAAGTAAATAAAATCTAAAAACACTATAAAAAACAATTACCAATACAATAAATCCAGCTATTAATAATAACAGATACTTTATATAATATAAATTAATTACACTCTCATAACTACCTAATACAACATCATATATCAAAACAATATATAATAAACTCATTAAACACTAACACGTAATAACATAACTACTAGCATTATAAACCCCTGAATTAACTACCAAAATAAAAAACTCCCGAAGGGGCAAATTAAACATAATATTATATAGGAGTATATGCCAAAAAACTCAAACGAAAGTAGTCTGAACAAGTAATACAAACAAATAATAAACTTAAAAATACAAAAAAAAAAGATATATATAGATATTATATATATATATATATTAATATATTAATATATATAATATTTTATATATAATAATAATATTATATATATAATATATATTATATAAGGAAAATGGGGTTAAACAAACAAAACTAAAAACAAAATAAAAAACGTATAAATAAAATTAAATATAACTTTATTAAAATATAAAAAATTATATTAATATTATAATAAAAACATATAGAATATATAATAAATTATAAATAAAAATATTAATATATATAAAATTAAAAATAATAATAATAATAAATAAAGAATTAATATATATATAAGGCAAAATAAAATAAATATAGATATAAATATAATAATGATATATGGAGAAATAGATAAAATAATAATTATAAAAATAATATATAATAGGAAATAATGCGATTTACATTAAAATAGAACAAAACATATAAAAAAATATTATCATAAAAGATTAAAAGATATATTTTTTAAATTGGATATATAATAAGTTTAAATATTAATATATTAGTAAAAAGATGTTATAAATAGAGAAAAATATATAAATAAAATTAAAAAAGATAATTATATATAATACAAAAAAATGTATAAATGAAAATAAATAAAATAATATAATCTATAGCTCAAGGCCAATGAAAACTCAAAAACACAACACAAAACAGCTAAAATTATACAAACGACTCATAAAAAAACATACCAAAGAAAGGAATTAACCGGGGATGAGACTAGTTCAAGGAAAAACAGAGTAAAGCACGGTTAACGTCTGTGATAAGGAAGAGAATACTAATAAACAAAAAAAAAACACACAAAAAAAACAAACCCCGCGCCCAACAGAAAAGAACTAAAAACCCCAACGTAAAACGAAGCCATTACGAAAGACTATAAAAAAAACAAAAAAAAATATCAAAAACCCAACTAAAAGGAATGATAAAAAATGAAAAAAAAAAAAAGAAAAAAAAAAGAGAAAAAAAAAAAAAAAAAAATAAAAAAAAAAGAAAAATAAAACAAAGAAAAAGAAAAAAAAAAAAAAAAAAAGAAAGAGTAAAAGAATAAAAAAAGAAAGAAGAAAAAGAAAAGAAAAAAAAAAAAAAAAGAAATAAGAAAAGAAAAAACAAAAACAAAAAACATGCAATAAACAACACCCACATGCATGCAAATACGACAACCACAAAACAAACAAAAATAAAACAAAAAAAAAAAAAATACCATGTACCAAAAAATAGCAGATCCCCCCCACGTACAAAAAAACAAAATAAAAGATAAAATAAAAGAAAAGGAAAAAAATAAAAAAGATAAAAGAAGAAAATAAAAAAAAAAAAAAAAAAAAAAAAGAAATAAAAAAAGAAAAAAAAAAGATAAGGGAAAAAAAAGAAAAAAAAGAATAAAAACAAAAAAAAAGAAAAAAAAGAAAAAAAAAACCCAGAGCAAAATAATAACGAATCAAACACTACAAGTCTAGAAGCACACACTACAACACAAACAACACAAACACAAAAACAAAAAGAAAAAAAAAAAAAAAAAAAAAAAAAAAAAAATATAAAAAAAAAAAAATAAAGAAAAAAAAAAAAAATAAAAAAAAAAAAAAAAAAAAAAAAAAAAAAAAAAAAAAAAAAAAAAAAAAAAAAAAAAAAAAGAAGAAAAAATAAAATACAAAAAAAAAAAAAAAAAAAAAAAAAAAAAAAAAGAATAAAAAAAAAAAAAAAATAAAAAAAAAGAAGAAAAAAAAAAAAACGAAGGAAAAAAAAAAAAAAAAAGAATAAAAACTAAAAAAAAAAAAAAAAAAAAAAATAAAAAAAAAAAAAAATAAAAAAATAAAAAAAAAAAAAAAAAAAAAAAAAAAGAAAAAAAATAAAAAAAAAAAAAAAAAAAAAAAAAAAAAAAAAAAAAAAAAAAAGAAAAAAAAAAAAAAAAGAAAAAAAAAAAAAAATAAAAAAAATAAAAAAAAAAAAAAAAAACAAAACAAAAAAAAAAAAAAACGAATGAAATGAAAATATAAATAAACAAATAAAAAAAAAAAATAAAAAAAATAAAAACAAAAAAAAAAAACAGGAAAAACAAAATCAAAAAAAACTAAAAAAGATAGAAACAGAAAAACACAATAATGTAACAAAAAAATAAAATAAAAAATAGAAAAAAAAACAAAAAGAACAAAACCAAAACTAACAAAACAACAAAAAGCAAAACATAAACAAAGGAACAATCAACTAGCTCCAGTAACCCTAAAAAGCCGACAAACGAAACAGGACGAACCGAAACCCAAAACCACCAAGCACACCACACGACGAACATACATACTTAAGATCAAAAAAAAACAAACAAAAAACAATAGATAATAAGACACAAAAGCATTAAAACTAAGAAATAAAAGATCCGACCGCCCACCGCGACCTACGAAAAACTCAAATAAACAAACCAGAACAGAAAACAGACCACGAACCAAGAAAATCCACAAAACAAAAACACAAACGGAAGGAAAAACAGCAGCGAATAAAGAAAAAAAAAGAAAATAAAAGAAGAAAAAAAAACACCAAAAAAAGACTAACAGAAAAAACAAACAAAAAAAAAAAATGTCTTTAACAACAAAAAAAAAGAAAAAAAAAAGAAAAAAAAAAAAAAAACACTGAAAAACAGATAAAGAAGAAAAAAAAAGAAAAAAAAAAAAGCAAAACATAAAAAAAAACACTCAAAGATGTAAACAAACTAAATAGTGGCGAAAAAAAAAAAAGAACACATAAAAAAAAACAACAAGAAAAAGCAAAATCAACAACCCACATTAAAAACAGCAAAGCAAAAACACTCAAAATTAAACCACAAAGGAGCAGCCACTCACTGACGGAAAGACAAAATAGGAAAACTGACCGAATGACAGAACAAGTAAATTAACAGAATGACAGAACAAACAAAATGACTTAATGACAAGACAGAAAAACTGACAGCATGACAGGAAAAAAAACTCTGGATTTCTGACAGACAAAGTTTGTAATATTCTGTCTTTGCTTTAAGACGACGTAATGCCCGTAAATGTAACAAAATATATCAGAATT
>JABUQX010078165.1:12500-15000 GCA_015478945.1 Trachelipus rathkii
TATATGATGATACACCTTTATAGGATACACCTTTCTAATGATCTTCACATTATCAGACTTTAGAAATGAATCTATATAACAAATATACTTTCCAAACATATATTGCCATAGTTATACTTAATCCATATATTCTTATAACAGACTGAAAATTTAGTGTCTTCTTTCTTTTTAATACATTCAATTAGAAAAAAGCATCCCAATGAATCGTGAAAGTCATATTTCTGTAAACAATATATAAATGTGCCTAACTGTAAACATTCAGACTATGGTTGTAGGTCTAAGATTACTTTCTTACAACTAAGATTACGCGTAAGTCACTTACATTAATTTCTAACCGCATGTGGCAATTTTCCTTTCGAAAATACATCTCTCTCCAATACTCATCAATCCAGAGATATATTAGTAGCTGTCAGAGATCACTAAGACCTAAATAGGCAACTGTATAAGATTCTGGGTATATCGATTTTATAACTTCATACTAACTAACTGCTAGAAATTCTTCTACAATGAAGTGATAAGATTTACTTAAATAAATAATTCTGGAATCTTTCTTTATATAATAAAACACTTATAATACCTTAACTACTTAATATCCTTAATAAGACTTCTTTATTGCACTCTTCATGATTGCTCTTATATTATATTCCCTTGACAATCTATCAGTAAGCAAACAACCGTAAACACAATATCTTCTTTGCGAGGATATTAAAATATACTATGTATTTTGCAAAGCAATATGAAAAAATCAGCTATTATTATGTGAGTCTAGTCAATTCGGATAAATTACATATCAGAAATCAAACTATAACAAATACATTATATATTTACAAAAATAGATACAAACCTATGCGATGGAGTTTCGATATGGAAGTAATTAATATTATAAATGTCATGATTCTCTTATTGACAGAAATATTCTCGAATTCCACACCACGCGGCCTAACACACGTAACTTCGTCATTTCTTTTTGGTTAACACATTTTCGTAAGAACGTGCTAAATATCTTCTAAATTCACAAGGAAAATAATCGTCTTAAATCAACTTATATGAAATAGGAAATTCCTTACGTTTGTAAAGCTTGAGGTTTTATATAATTTTACGATTTTGCGGTTTAACACAAACGAACGCAAAACTCGAGATTTCTTACGTTTCGTAAGCATCAAATGCAAAACCGAAAACGAACACAGTATAAATATATTAACTACAGTAGGTCAGATAGATAGGGAAATCTATCAGACAGATATATATATATATTATATAATATATATATATATATTATATATAATATAAAATATATTATAATAATTAAATTAATTATATATATATTTATATATATATAATTAAATATAATTATAATATAATATATATATATATATTCATAATAAATAATATATTATATAATCCATAATATATATAATATATATATATTGTTATTAACCAATTCACTAGTAAAAAATATAAAGATCTACTCACAACATATATATAAATATATATTAACTATATCCTCTATCTTATATAACAAATAATATTACAAAACTAAATCCTATTTTCGTTTCAAACACAATTTCAATCGTATATCATAATCATGTCGTACTGTTTTAATGAAATTTTTCCTCTTTATCAGCTTCAAAAAATATGCAAAATTAAATACCGATAGGAAAGAGCTTTCACAACTCGGCACTTTCTCAGATTAAAAGGTGATCGCTCACCTCATACACGACACTTCTATTGATGTCATTGAAGGACATAATTCTTTTATAAGTAGCTCTTCAAAACTCGGATGAGGAAAGAGCTCTTCCACTCACTTCCGGAAAAGACACTTCCCTCTCCTATTTATAATCTGACGCTTCTTTCCCGTTGTACATGGTGTAATTTGAATAAGCACACAACAACTCTAATCAACTATAATAAACTACCAACTGATACTCTTCACAACATTAGATCGGACATGGTACGACTCACTGAAAATATTAATTAATTCTAATAGACTATATATTACATAATTCTTATCTAAATATCTATACCTTACTAATTATAGATAAATATATACTATTTTTAGACTTCAAAAATTTTTATAATTCGCATACTATTGTAATCCTCTAATATATATAAATACTATGTATTTATGTCTTCATACTCAAAACGCTCATTATACTCACTAGATATCAATATACACATATTTATTTTATCTATTACCTCAAATAGCCTCTGTATTATAATTAACTATAATTTAAAAAATCAGCATTCACAAATTGTTAGATCACAAAATGTGAATGATAAATAAAAGAAGGTTAACGAGATACATCATGGAAACATAGTGTGCTAGTATAACCGCAGATATTCTGTTAATATTACACATAACTTTCGATACTACTACTCACAAATATTAACACGAATCATGTCTATTCCACCTTGATACATATCTCACGTGTACTTACCCTTGTTATCTTTACTAAGTTCATACTCTCAATTTAATCTTTCCATCATTTTTTAATGGGTT
>JABUQX010078165.1:17500-22500 GCA_015478945.1 Trachelipus rathkii
AGGATGTACGACCAGAGAGAAGGGAAAACTAAGTTTGATTATCTTAACGCTTAACTCGAGCTATACTGCTGAAACTAACGGGAAGATGTGTAATCAATTTATAAGACTGTTTTCTGTCAAAAAGGCTTTACTTAAAGAGCTCTCGAATGTAGAATATGTAATAAATCAACTCATATATATTTCACTCAAAAACTAATTAACACAACACGATTTCCATTTACTATTTTTGTGACACTAAAGTAAAAAAAACTAATTTGATGCCAATATCATGCTATTACGCTTGTTTTCTTTTTTCCTAGTTTAATGTTTTAGCTCTGGAATTACCACTGTCATCTAAGTAAACCTAAAGATTCTACAAGATCCTATAAATCATAGCTGTTTTAATAATAATCAATTCCTTCTTTGTTAGAACATTAGAAATAGATTAAGAAGCCACATGGGACTATTGATACTGTCCCAGTCAACCTAATAGAACCAATCACCAAACAAGCTCGTGCAAATCCACAAAGCACCCTAGTGGCTGCTCCTACTCTCAACATACGTATCCACAAAGTTCTACAAACTAAACAGAAAAAACACTATACGCTAAAGTACATGCCTAACCATGGCTAACAACAGCTTAATAACTTTGCTATAAGTCATCAACATGGCCAGTTTAACCTTAATAACTAAACGGTACTGTAACTAAAAACCTCGCCAATTGGTAGTCAAAAAATATTTAATGATACCCAAACCATCCATAACCTATCCAATACTTTCCTTAAGTGTTAACAAATCGAGTATGCTCAACAACTCCCACGCTGGCACCACTAATTACAATAAATTACACCTACCTTCACTCCGAATGAAATGCATTCTCTTTCATAATACACGAGGCATGCCCTTCTTAATTTTCTTACTGTGCCCCCTGGTTTCCTGTCTGTGGTTTTCTATGAAGAATTTATTGGTCTCTGTATTGTCAATAGACGTAAATATTTTGCAGACTTGTATCATATCCCCTCTGAGAAATCGCCTTTCTACAGAAAAACATTCCTAACTCCTTCAATCCTCTCCCATCGCTCTTACCCTCAACCAGAATCCATCTTGTTGCCTCATGTTGCACTCTCTCTAGCATATTTATGTCTTTACTTAAATAAGGGGTCCAAACTTGTGCACAATACTCTAATACTGGCCTAACATAGCTATTATACAGTTTACTTATAACTTCCTTGCTCTTGTAAATGACATTGTGAGTTATTATACCTAGCATCTTATTAGCTTTATTCCCTGCTTCCAAACACTGATTAGCTACTTTCAAATTACTACTTATCATTTCCTTGGTCCACAGACTCAAACCAATCCACATTCATGTCATAGTTAAAACTTTTATTTGAGTAACCTAGGTGAAGAACCTTAAACTTTTTACTTTTAAAATTCATTTGCCACTTATCTGCCCACCCAAGCAGATACTGAGACCTGCATGGCTTAATCTTTAATGTAAGTATTTTACTACCAACAGTAAATAATAATAAAAATGTAAAACAGATATATATATATATATTGGGGTAACAATTAAAAAAAAAAAAAATTTTAAATTTCAGTTAGCTATTTAAAATATATGGAAAAAGATGAAATCATTAGGTAATTATAAAATTTACTTAATTGCTACAATTAAAAGTCATCAATTAATTAGCCCCTACACTAAATTCTGTCTCAAATTTTACCATTCAATCCAACTTTTGAACACTAGTGCAGTGGCTCCCAAACTTTTCCTATTTGAGACAGGATTTTTAATTTAAGGTATGCCATATCCCACACTTTGGCGAAATCATCTGCAACTAGTGTATATATATATATATATATATTATAATTATATATATATATATATATACCCTATATATATATATATACTATATATATAATATATATACTATATAATACTTTATATATATATGTTATATATATATATATATATATATATATAATATATAGAGGCTTGAAAAATTTATGAAGAAAGACACTAAATTAATAAATAATTACTTACATTTTCATGAGTTGAGTTTTGCTTAAGAGTTCTGCAATGTCCATTTTTGAATTTCGTCTTTGTTATTTTCGTATCATACAATGGCTCGCAGCTTCCAAACGCGGTTCTTAATACAAAACATTACCACATTAAAATATTAGAAAACTTCAGTCAAGGGCACAATTGTGGTCTAGTTAATTTAAATGTTTAATTTGTATTATAAATAAATTTAAATCATTTATATTTAAGCTACTGTTTTGTACTGCATACTATATATATATATATATTAAATCTTTATAAATTTAACTCTGTATTTAAAATAGTAATTTATAAGAATATTGATAATATTAATCAAAGCAAATTTTAAATCAAATTAGAGATTTAATATAAAAAAAAAAAAAAGATCCTAGTGTAACCTATGAATGAAAATTATCAAACAGTTCACAATAAGTTATAAATATGTCTCAAGGATCCCTTAATATAGCATACTTATCTAATAGCCAGTTTAAATATTTACTACTAGCTATATAGCTATTGGTTTAAAAATTATGAATACAATTCTTTCTTCCATTCATACTATACACAAAGTCCAAATCTCAACCTCCCAAATGAAGCAAGTAAATGAGAAATTAAGAGAAATTCTTTCATTTATATATATTTTGTTAATATTATGAAAACTCCATTTTTGTTAATACATTATTATCGATCAATTATTTTTTTTTTATATATATATATATATAACTATAATAAACTTTCATAATTATTATCAAAATGAATAACTGATCTCATGGATTGACTTTATTACTATGATAATTAACATTTAATTGTAATTTCATTTTCCCTTCCTCCGGCAAAAAGGATAACTGCTAGAAAATTATTTAAAACATTTAGCATCAGAAATAAAATTTAGTATACATCTATTTTAACACTTACATTTAATTATAACTACATATTATTAATAGTCATATAGTTTCAGTAAATAAATAATTCTTTCTACTTTACTCAATAATATAAATTTGCATAAATGTTACCCACACTCACTACTATAGGGTTTAAACCATTTCATTCAGGTCCTGGGCTTGCGATCAAGGCAGACATCTCTTTAAATTAAATCAACTCAAGCAGCTAATCTATATAGATTTTTTAATATTTCTATTAACTAGCTTTCATACCATAGTATAAAATAGCCTATATTATGAACTAAAAAAATACTTAAAATCATAATTCAAATTCTATTATATATATATATATATATATATATATATATTATATATATATATATATATATATTTATATATATATAAAGAAAATTGGCAATTATAATAATTATAGTTTAACACATAAGATATAAATGTAATGTAAGGTATACCTGAACACCTTTTGTAACTTCACCTAGTTTTAAATATTAAATAATGTTTTTAAAACTTTATTTGCATTAAACTATTTTAGCCTATAGGCATTTTCTGAAAGTACAACTATAAGGACCATTATTACAAAGATCTATGGAAGAATCTCCTCAAAAATATTTTAATAAAAAATGGCACATAACTGGTCAAAGGAAGTGCCACCGTTTTGACTCTACAACTATAGGCAAATGACTAAACAGATGCTAAGGATATTCAGAAAAGAACAACAACATATTTTTTTAAAATGACTACAAAACCAAACAATAAAGAAAAACAAAAAAAGAAAAAAAAAAAAAAAATATATAAGAACATTGGTAAATTAACAACTTGAAAAAAAAATAATTATAAATTAACACACAATCATAATAATAATTACCCATAATTATAATAATTAATAATGAATAATAATAATAATAATAATAATAATAATAATAATAATAATAATAATAATAATAATAATAATAATAATAATAATAATAATAATGTTTGAATTTATCCCTGCCGAGCATGCACTCCACACAAAGTCTAAAACATTCTGAATCATTTCTTGATACATTATACCATCATCAAACTTTTACATATCTTATTGCTTAATTTTAACGTGAAAGTCTTAAGTATTTTGCAATATTGAGCCCCAGGCAATGCGGCAATGAGACGAAATGTTATAATGCAATATTCCCTACATTTATTTCTTAGGCAATTGCAAGTTATATATTCTGTTCATAGTGTATAAATAATCTATGTTCAATAGTTCCAGTGTTCTATTTAGGTCAGTTTTTAAAACCTTCGTGCTAACACTTCTTAGAAAATCGATGTCACATGATAGAGTCACTTCAAGCATAGAAACTATAGATTTAAGACCTTATATATAAATAATTTCCACGCCACTAGGCTAAACCTTGCTCTTTCATGTCCATGAATTCATCCTCACTCGAAAACAAAACAAAAAAAACATGAAAAAAAAATAATAATAATAATGATAATAAAAATATTAAAATTGAGTAAGGTAGAAAAAGGCACCGCAAAGGGTCTTCACAGTGTGCATAGCTAGAAGTACAGAGTGCAATTTTTATAGTAATATATTTCAATTTTTATTTTTTAAGTTGTTATGGAAACTGTTGGTATGGAAACGACAAATATTATTCATGTATTATTAATTATCCTATATGTCATTCACAAAAAAAATAAAAAGGGGATCTCATCCTAAAATATTTATTTATTACTATAAAAACTGAAGTAAAGTTTTTAATGTGACTTCGTTGTCTATTGATTTTATTTAAAATGGGGTAACACAGGAAGTCAGGAAGCAATTAGCATACCGTTTTATTTTTTACGCTATGTCTATTTCTTAATGTCTTTTTTTTTAATATTTTAATTTATATCACAGTATAAATATATTTAATTATATTTATACTATGCTTTATGTCTAACGAAAACGTTTTAACAAAATCCTTGTTTGAACGTAAACTTTTCACTAAAGATGGCTTATTTATTTAACTCATATATCTTGTTATATTGTGATTAAAACACAACACACCCTCACACCTTTTGATTAAAACAATAAATTTTAGCTTTTTCTCTTTATATTTTAA
>JABUQX010078166.1:0-32500 GCA_015478945.1 Trachelipus rathkii
GTATTCATAAATATACTGAGTTGGTGTAGGTAGAGATGGTATCGAAGTGAAAGTAATGTTATTTCTGTGGTTGGTGCAAGGAGATGCTGAAGTATCGATAGTTGGATTGTTACTTCAGTTGAGGAGTTTTAGACATGGGATTTATCGGATCATTTATGTTCTGTTCTATTGAAAATTAAGTTAGGGGACTTGGATGGAGAGAAGGTGATACAGAAGAAAGTGGGTAAAAAAGAGTGAGAAGTTTATGTGAACAAGGTAATAAGGAATAATGTATGTAAGAACGCTCGCGCTCGCAAAGTAAATCGTTGAAATCGTGAACAAGTTTAAAACGTGGCACTAAACCTGGACAGCAATGAAGGATAGCAATCTGTTAGCAAGTGCAAAGTAGTGGGTGTGCTAAAAGGGAAGTAAAAATGTCAATGAAACACGAGGTGGTGAACTGAAGAGGTGATGCAAGCGGTTAAAAGTAAAAAGCGTGGTTGAATGTACAAACAAAATGACATTTAAGTTTCAAAATTATAGATGCTTGGGATTATATAAGTAGGAAAAAGGATGACTAAAAAGATGCATACGTAAGAAGAAAAGAAAGGTAATGAAAGTTTGGAGGAGGGATGAGATGGGGACATGCAATGAAGGGAAAGGAAAGCTCTTCTGGAAGAAAACGCGCGAAAGGTTAGAATTAGAATAAGGGGAACTGCTTAGAATAATGAATAGGGATGGTGTTTTTGTAACTGATGAATGGATGTGATGGGAGTGGTGGGAAGAACACTTTGAAAATCTGTATAATATTGGCGGTAATGATGAGGTGAATACATGACTTGACTGTGTGTGGTTTTGATGGTTCAAGGAAGGAATAGGTATTTTGGGGATGAGGGTATTAGTAAGAGGAGAGGCAATGGTTAGAGTGGAAAGTTGAAGTGGTAAATCTGCAGGTATATGAAAATAAAATTACTGGTAATATGATCAAGAACGGAGGCAAGATGCTGATTGATTGGATCTTGGAAGTTGTGTATAAAGCGTTTATGAGAGGTATTAAGTAGTTTCAGGGATGGAGAGAGGCAGTAAGTAGTACCTTTTATTATAATGGGTAGGGGAGATAAGGGAACTGTAGAATTAATAGGGTATTTAGTTCTATTGATGTTGCTAGGGGAAGAGTAATTGCTGGCTGTTTTGGATCGAAAGAGTTGCGCCGAGTGGACTGAAGGAGCTGATTGGTGAAGACAAGGTGCGTTTAGGAGTAGGTAGAGGGATGTGTTTATCAAATCTTTACATTGAAAAAAATGATTGGAAAAATTGAAGATATAATTAAGTGAACTGATATTTAGATTTATGGATTTGCAACAGGCGTATGATAGAGTTAATAGAGGTTATATATTATTATATAATATATATATATATTGATATATATAAATATTATATTATATATGTTATATATATATATTTTTTTTATATATATACTTATATTATATTATATATATATATATTATATATATATATATGTGATATATTTATATATATAATATAGTATAAAAAACTACTACATTACTTAGTTAATATCATCTAAATATCATCTACTCATTGACTGATTAGTTCTTAAAATAGAATGCGATCTTTGCCAGGTTTCTCTTCATTTTCTCTTTTGGTCTGATTTTTATAATGCGAAGAAGCAGAAAAAGCAGTTCACGCCTAACTTGCGTTTGGAGGTTAGAGCGGCAGTAACAGCAATTTCAGCTTCTTGTTACAATGTCTTGATACTCTTCGAAGTTTACATAAAATTTTTTCACTTATTTCCAACTGCAGCAAAGAAATTTTATTAAAGTTATGGTATTGTGTACAAGGATTAGGAAAGGACCTTGACCTTTTTCCTTGAACCAGTCGACGCTTTCGACTAGCTCTTCATATCCTAGAGCTTTTTCTACTAATCTTCTGAACTTCCTGAAGAATGACTTGAGAAGGTATAGTAACGGAGATAGTTTTTCATCACTTACATTATGTTTAGATGTATCCTTTTTTCTTGAACTTCCTGCATACCCTTTAATACAAAAATGGCACATTGGCAAAGTGCAGAGTAGCTTTTTGTTGCTGTTCTTCAGTTAAGCTTACCCTTGTAGATTGGATCATTATAAACAACAGCTAGTATAATATCATTTCAATGAGAGAAATTTATTCTTCGTACCATGGAGTATTTTATTCCTTCAGTATCTTAAATATAGATGGTTATAAGGCTTGAAGGTTGAATTTATAAAGAATATAATCCAATATTGAAACATTAAGGTGAATGGTTAAAACTCGAAGTTGGACATTAATTCTGTGAATGTGGAGTAAAGGTATTAGAGCATTGATTGAAGTGATTGAAGTCATTCACAGAGTCACCAATTTTCACTTTGTCAGTCTTACATTTTCCGACTTCCAACTCTATCTTGTAACAGTTACAGACTCCGACTCGACTCTTGAAAGGATTACTACCGACTCCCGACTCCGACTCCAGACTTTTTGGGAAATCGACTACATTATACCGATCGACTACCGGACTCCGACTCCACCCTCTGCAAACTACTAGACTCTTCCCTGACTTCCGCGACTCCAACTTCCGGGACTCCGCACACCCTGATATTGCGAAGCCAATTGGCGGGTTTTTTGTTCTTAGCATTTATTGTTTGATGGCTGTTGTACATAAACTTAGTTTATTATGCATGTGGAGACTTTGTATCATATTAATATATATCAATTTAAGTTGTTGACATGAAGCCAAATATTGGCTGGAATATATGGAGTACAAACAAGAATATAGACAAGCAACCATAGGATGCATATTGATGAGAATCTCATTAAGACAAAAATGAGCATGAATTTGGAGTAAGTGACGATTGAACATGGAGACAAGAAATCATCAGAATAGGCCCATTCGGCTTTTATATACAATGTCTCATATATTCCTAAAATGTCCTATAAAGAATGTGAACAATTTATTAATCCTTCAGTAACACTGAAATGTAAATATTTTGCAGAGTTGTATCATGTACTCTCTAAGAAATTGTCCTTCTAGTCTCTCCTTGCAGCTCTTACCCATAAAGTAAGAAATCATCACTGTTGCTCTACAATGCACACTCTCCAACAAATCTTTTCTTAAATGAGCCCAAACTTGTGCATAATATTCTTAACAATGGCCTAGCATAGCTATTATGCAGCTTACTTAAAACCTTGCTCTTATAAATGATAAATTCAATACCTGTCTCACAGCTTATTAAGCTTTTATTCCTTACATTCTAACACTGATTAGGCCCCTTTCAGATTACTGCTTATAATCATACCCAAGACTTTTTCTTGGTCCAGACTTGTGCCAATCCCCATTCGTATTATAGTAAATCAGCAGTTCCCAAACTGTGGGTCATGGAGGTTCCAACTGTATGCGCTTAGTGAAACCATTTTTTTGAGTGATATAAGGCGAGGTAAATCAGCTTTATATATATATATAGTATTATTATATCATTATATATATTAATAATATTGTTATTTTATATATCATATAGTATATTATATCATATATATATATATATATTATATTATAGAATATATAGTATATATCTATATAGCTATATATATATATTATAAAGATTATATATATATATATACTATTCATAATAATATTATAGTATATATTAGACTATAATTTACAAAACCCTTGTCAATTTTTTACCGACTGAAAATGTGACCTACTGGTTTACCCAATGCATCAGGGCCTACTATGTTCATTGTGGTAAATTTGTTCTGTTTCCAGTCGCTTTCTGGTCTTCAAGAGTAAGTTGTGTTCAAGTGTTTAGGCGTCATTTTTTTGAGTGTTGGCGTTTTGATTTAAATTAAATATATAGAAGAAACGCACATACAAGATTTTTCTCAACCTTGACTTTTCAGATATCTTTAACAATGGCGGTCAATTGCCACAGTGCATAATCTGCAAAAAGACACTTGCTAATTGAAAGCATGAAGCCATTCAAGCTGAAGGAGAATCTCAAAAAGGTTCATTTGGAATTTGTCAGCAAAGATTTGTCATACTTCAAAATTAAGAACACCAGCTAAAAGCTGGCAAGTTGCGATCACATGGACAGGGAAATTCTCTTTTTCAATATGATCCATTGAGGCCTCATACAAGATCTTCCTTTTATAGCAGGAATAAGAGGCCAAAGAAGCTTGCATTTTAAGGTTTGGAAGGTTAATAAAACGCGACTCAAACTGGTGAAAAAACAAATTCTAGTAAGCAAAATAACGAAAAAACAGGGATGCGTCTGGTATCATTAGTACATTTTGACTAATCCAATTGGGCATGTTGTTTGGTAGTCATTAAAGTTAAATTGCCTGTTATGACAAGCTTATTAAAGCTTGTAGTATGGCTAGCCTTAGCTATAGTGTTTTTTTTTTTTTTTCTTTTGGTAGTGACTAGGTGGTATACTATTGAAGTATATTGGACAAGTCTTAGAAGTGCTATGTAGGGGTTTTACTTGGAAGGTCTGTTAGGTGATTGGTTTTTTTTCAGTCTAACGGAGTTCTAAGTACCTATGGCTTTTAGGACATCTAGGACATTAGGAATTATAAGAGCAGTTAAAAGCACATCGGGCCTATCGAGAACTGCCCCAGTCAACCCACTACACAAACATGCTCAGTGCAAATCCACAAAGCACCTAGGGCTTGTCAATTTTTGTAGTGTATACAATCCACCATTTGGCTTCAAGTCAAAAAACTCAATGAGTATATAAATACTTGATTTACCCAAACATCCAACATGCGATTAATAAACTAAGTGTATGGTCACTATGCCAAATCTAACAATAACTGCGATATAACTAAACCCGCCAATTTGGCTTCGTCAATATATTATATGATACCCAACCATCCATAAACGATCTACCGTTTTTATAATGTTGCAATCGAGTCAGCACTCAACAACCTCTCCTGGCCAGGGATATTCAAAGTAACCACCCTAATTTTACTGAATGGCAGCGCTTTTATATCACATGGCATGCTCTTTTAATTTTCTTATTATTGCCCCCCCTGGTCACCTGTCCATGTTCTACTATGAAATTTATTGGTCTCTATGTTATAATAGATGTAAATTATTTTGTAGACTGTTTCATGTCCCCTCTGAGGAAATACGCCTGGTTCTACAGAACATTTCCTTCCTTTAGCTCTCCTCATAGCTTTAACCCTCAAACCCAGAAATCTCCTTGTTGCTCTATGTTGCACTCAATTTTGACACTACAGTCTTTTTTAAATAAGGGACCCAAATTACGTGCACCATACCCTATTTCTGGCCTACATAAGCTAATACAGTTTACTTAATTACTTCCTTGCTCTTCGTAAACACATTGCGTTTATTCATTTGCCTCAGTCTTATTAGCTTATTTTCTAGGCTTCCAACATTGATTAGCTACTTTCAATTACTGCTTATAATCACACCTAAAATCTTTTTCTTGCATCCACAGACTCAATGCCACTCCCATTTTATTCGTAGTTAAACAACTTTTATATTGAGTAAACCTAGGTGAAGAACCTTACACTAGTTTTACTATTTAAAAAATTCAAATACACTTTTCTGCCCATCCAAGAAGTTTATCAAGGATCATTTTTGAATCTTTATGCATCCTCTCACATATTCTAACTGACTTGGTGGCACTTTAGATATCATCTGAACTAGGAAACTGGATTTACAGGTCCTGGGTCTAATCAGTCTTAAAGTATATGAGGAACAATAGTGGTCTCCAGCAGCTGACCCTGTTGGGCACCACTCTTTCACTATTATCCCATGAATTGCATTCATTCCCATTTAGTTGTACACTGTTTTCTATTTCGCAACCACTCTTTATTCCAACCATGTATCACCACTCCCACTATACCACATTGCAATAACTTTTTTCATCAGCCTATGTGGGGCCTTATTCAAAAGCTTTACTAGTCTGAAACTATACAATATTTCAAACTGGATCTCCTCGGTCAAGCAGTCAGTAATGTTTATTCCATAAATTCTAAATAGTTTGTTCTCTGACATGACGTACCCTTTCTGAAACCATTGCTGGGAGTCATACAATACTTTGTTATCTTCCCTAAAATATTTCTCTATATGACCTTTCAGTACTTCTTCCGAAGACCTTTACAAACCAGAGTACTGTTCAACGCTTCTGTGGTTATTACAAATTCTTTTAGCTCCTTTCTTAAAATAGGGCACAATATTTGGTTTTCCAGTATCCAGTTAATTCTACCAAATGTTATAGATTGCTTTAAAATCAAATTCAGTGTCTTTGCAATGCTGGTACTACCCTCTTCAGAATTCTACCGATAATATACCGCAGGGCCTGCAGCATTTTACTTGGATCAATAATGATCTAATAAAAGCTTTAACATATCTTTACAAACTTCAAATTCTGTAGTTTCTATTTGTTACATGCAGTACAAGAACTTATAGTCCTCTAACATTATTCTAATTTCTCCTCTGTTAAACACTTGAAGCAACAATACAGGCATTTGAATGGTTTGACCAACTCCTATATCTGCACTCCACCTAAGATTTTCATCAATTTTAATGGACCAAATTGTCCTATTCTTTACTTTTAAATTTATAAAATGCTAAAAAAATATATAGATATATAGAGATATCTCTAATTACTATACCTTGTCTAAATTAATTTTCTGCCTCTTCTCTTTCCTTTCTTATGACTGGTTAAGTTTGCATTTCTATTTTTCCTAAGATTTTCTAAAATAGTCCTCCCTTAACTACTCTTGAATATTTTAAAACATCTGCACTTTTCATTTTAATTTTCTCTCTTATATCTCTACTTCCAACCCAACAGGTTTTTCCTTCTATCGCCACGCCTAATGGGGTTTTTCTTTAAAACATATGGACTGAATATTCATTAAATTGTTTAAAAGGATTTTGTGGTTTAAAAAGTTTTTTTTTACTTGAATCTTCTACATTGGTTTTGGAACAAGGCATGTCTCAAAACTTTGTTAAATTCGCCATTTCGGAAATCTTATGAATCTTTTCCTTATTACTGCATCGGGGGGATTGCGATTATCACTTCAATGTAAATCTAATATATCTTATGGTCACGTAAGTCTATATTATCCTCATACTCTACTTCATCCACCACTGCACAGGATTGTAAGGGGTCTATTATGATGATCGTATCTGTGGGTTTGAACCATCTTGAGGTCAAAAAGTGTATCTAGGTAATTAACAATTTATGATGCAGTGTATCTTACGGGTCATTTAGACAGGAATCCCAATGAATGCCAGGAAAATTAAATCACCCATTATGCCCATGCTGTCTCAATTTCTTTCACTGTTCAGAATTCTCATTCTGCGACTTCTGCCCTGAGGTCTATTAAAAATTGACCCTATTTCGTATTATGATTTTGTGTATAGGTTAACCCCGACAGGATTCAGATATCGATGTGTTAATTTTTAAGGTCAGTCATAGTCAGATTGATATCTGCTATTTAACATAAAGCGGCCACACCCCCCTTCCTTTCTCTACGCTGTGTCATAATAAAGGTGGTGTTCCCTCTTATTTCATATTCTGAACAGGGTCTCCATATATTCTTCATTAACCCATGCTCGAGTTTATGCAAAAATGCTAGATTCTCATTTTATGCGTGTTAATCATAACTAGAATCAAGGCTCATCTTTTTTTCTAAGGGTATTGAGGACATTTGCTTGTAACATTTGATACTCGAAAGCTGTTTTTTTCTTGCTCATCATTCATATATGTTAAACTATAACAACATTAGTTTATTTTTCATCTCCAACTATTACAGTTCCCATTGCTAATTATTTGTATCCAGATTTAGCATCTGCAAACTTTACCTGTTTTATATGCCTACACAAGGTCTCCAACTGGTTACTGAAAAGCTTCCACCTTTACAACTACAAGTGAACTCCAATCTTCATGCAAAAAGATCTTTATTCCAGAAATTCTCTCCACAAATCCAAAAACAATATTTTTCCGAAAAACATTATTTCCTAACCCTTTTTCATTTACACCTAAAGCCCTACTCCCCATTCCTGACCTGCACCTTAACTAGGTAAAATTCCCACGAAATCATGCACCTTTCTTTCCACTTAAGCTTTCATCTTCTTGAATCATCCCCAATACTCTTGCTTTAATTCTTGCTGACCCTTCTATGCCCTATAATCATTTGTACCCACTTGCACACTCACCTCTGAATCAACATTTGTAGAATCCACATCTCTCTATCTATCCTATCCACGATTCACTCACTTGCACTGAGATACATTACTCTCATGTTTTTTTTATTCTTAGTTTTGAAAGGTCCTATCTAGGTATCTATCATTGAGGTACTCCAATTGGCAATTTATCAGTCTTCCCTTCAGGAAACTCAACATTACCATTGGACTCTCTGATCACTCCCCATCTGGAAGACAGACTAAAGTCGAACCTGTTACTACAGGTCACAAGGGTCTGAACTGACTTTCTCGAGATCCTCATTCTTTAAATCATGTATTTCTGTTTCTACACTATTTCACTGCAGCCTTTATACCCTACTTTATATCTTTGCCTCGTTCATCTTCCTGGCTTGCGTGAATCCTATTCCTGTTACCCTCTTCCTTACTATCTCTAGCTTTATGTTGTTTCGCGAAGTATTGTGTATATTTAAAGTTTATCCTGTAATATTAATGATACTTACAAACATATTATAACTTTTGCCTTCTAATACAAAGAATACAGAACTTATACAATTCATTCTCTAGTATTCTTTTTTCTTTTTTTTAACAGTTACACCACCCACTCACGGGCAGAAAGCCCTTTTCAAGAATCATTGTACAATACAGTATTCGAATATCAATAGTAGCCATCTGAGCACGACGCACGGCTCTTAACAAGGAGGAGAGATAAAATACAAGCAGGAGAAACACAGAAGCTGGAAGAGAATTTCCAAGAACAAAAGTGGCAGCGAGGAGGAAGCACCACAGCAAACTAGCCATGGAGTTACCAATATCAAACACAAATCGGTGCCCAGATTACAAGCCCCCCTTGTGCTACTTAAGGGCGTCGTAACAGGGTGTGGTACTGTGTGGTAATTCCCTCGAGCACTGTGCCGCTGCACAACTTTAGGAAGAACAGAGATTAAAGCACCAAATTGCGCGCCGCAAAGGATAGAGGGTCAAGTAGAGCTGCGGAAGTACAAGAACGTTTATAGCCTTTTGGGCCTTTGACTCAACCCCCTATCAAAGCCTCGGGTGAAGACCAAGCCCCCCAGTATGGAGCAGTACTCCGCAGGAGTTCAAAGGGCGGATAGACCCTTGTATAGCTGGAATACCTAGAACGGGAAAAAAACAAAATCTACTGTCTTTGAGGGCCACCCTTAGGCACCATTGTGAGTTGTGAGATTTCATAAGACATTTTTTTGTTATGTTAGGCCAAGGCGATGTTTA
This sequence comes from Trachelipus rathkii, assembly GCA_015478945.1. Classification (NCBI taxonomy): domain Eukaryota; kingdom Metazoa; phylum Arthropoda; class Malacostraca; order Isopoda; family Trachelipodidae; genus Trachelipus; species Trachelipus rathkii. The sequence continues at coordinate 9,446 of JABUQX010078166.1, forward strand.
ATTCATTAGTCAACAAGGAGAGACGATTCGGAACCATCGACTAAGCAGATAGGATAATGTTAGGTATTTTAGAGAGTGAGAATTGTAGAAGTTGAGTTTTTTTAAGAATTGACTTTCACAGGTTTGAGACAACCCCACCAGGGAAAAATTCCTTCCAGGAGTCTTCTCAGCGAGAATTAGAATCAGAAAGATTTAAAGACTGGAGGCAATTCTATAATTAAAGATTGAGCAGAATTGTAAATGAGTTTGGAAGAGATGAGGGTCGATCATCTGCATCATGAGGTGGATAGTGTTAGAATGTGCAGGTAGTTAGATCATAATGAACATTTAAGGATAAAGTAGGAGATTAGACAGAAAATACCAGCCCTAACCTATCGAGGGTATGCTGTTACCTATATTACTATATAGTATATATATATATATTATTTATATATATACTATATATATATAATATAGTTAGTAATATATATATATATATATATTAATATGTATAATTATATATTATATTATTTTTATATATATATATTATAATTATTATATATATTATATGTATATAGAATAGACCTTATATAGTTAATATATATAGATTAACCGGTCGTGTTAAGCTGTGCTAGACTTTATATATCAAAGACAGTTTGGTTTTTACAAATTAAGGTGGCGGCAATATTCAGTTTTGATCTCTTTAAAATACACAAAATAATAGTAGTCAAATCAGAATAAATTTATATACATAATGTATTCCAGTAATTTTTTTTAAAAGTTTTTGGTATATGCATTTACTCTACAAATGCAAAGGTCCCAACAGAGGACTCTTTATTTGAATAATTTTTCACTAAATTTGTTTTATCGTTTCAATGTTGAGTAAAAACGAATAATGAGTGAAGGGACTTTTAAACTTACCCTTTGTTAGAAGTGGTGTATGGGTATGACTTTGCCTTATTGGGAATTGCTGACGCACGCCGGCGACCTCTACCGGCGCGCGTGCGTCGGCCCCCTCTGCCGTCCCGGTACCCTATAGCCGTCCCTAGGTTGTTGGCCAGAGCTATAACTATTCGCTACCAACAGCCATGGCGAGTAGGATCCCTGCCCCAAGGCTGCGTGATACCAAGCCTCCCAGCCTACGGTGATGTCCGTTCACGTGCGGACCAGCACACCCGCGTGTGAATGTCGCGGCTCTGGCACATACGGGATAATCCGTCCGCTTATAGCCTCGTCTTGACGTTCCGTAGTACTCGTGCGTTTCCCACATTTCCATGTTTAGTCTACATCTTGGTCTCTATACATAGTAACCGTCTGTACCGTCGTCTCTAATCCCTGCTAGCATATCGTTGCCCCTGTTTCTGCATCGTACGAGGAGATGTATTCTTCCCGATCCTGCGTGATTCCGCAACTGGTAGCCGGTGAGGGCCGCGACAACGGGGCAGCATATCAATAGTAGCGTCACGCAGATAGATCCGTCCAAACGGGCACCGGCCCTCTATCTCGCTCCCTCGCAATACTGCGACCATGAAAGCTATTGCAATTCAGTTTGGATTTTAATACAAAATTTGGGAGCAATTTTGTTTCTCTTCTCATATTCTAACTTAAAATTATTTATGTGAACAGCCATAAGTTAAATTCACAATGATTATAAATATTTCAATTTTTAACCCTTAAAGACAGCCACCCAAGGAATGCATACTGGAGGCTTGACAGACCGCTTTGATTGTGAAGGTAGTTTAGAAACGAAATTAAATGAAGATGTGAAATCTATTTATTCTTCTTTTGTTGAAAAAACTTAAAACGCTAAATATACAGTCGTGTAACACTATAAAAAAATCAATATATAAAAACCTCAAATACTAGGCTGTTTAGAGACTGACATATCAAATGAATATGCAATAGGCACAATTTTAGTCTCAATCGATAATTAATTACCTTTTCCGGAAGCCCAGGTACCGCCTGCTACTCCTCAATGAGAATGCGCGAGTATTTAGCTGTAAATCATTAGCACCACATTTGCAGATTTCTATCACCGGTCATGTCCATTACAACCCTATTAATTGTCAACGTAACTACGTTACTCCTACAGTTGAACTGCCGAAACCAAAATGACATCAGCATCTGCCATGTGCTTAGAAGAGACGAGTAGGGATGCCGAAAAAGTATCGATATATATCGATTTGGATGTTTTTCGATACTTCCGAAAAATTTTCAAAACGTGAAATTTTCGATGATATTTTTTTCTGCGATATATCGATATATTTTCCTCAATATCGAATCATCGATATTTTTTTATTTGTTCTATAAGTTTTTATCAGTTTTTTCCTCCTCTATTACTTTTATAATAATGCGGATACTTTTAATGTGTGCGACTTAACATAAGGGATAATGTGACATGTTTATATATGATTCAGAGAGATTGATCGAGGGATCGGAGGGAGGATATACACACATTATATGCATACTGTGGTATATACATAGTAAGATGACTTTGGTTATATATATATATATTATTATATTATACTTATTATTAGTATATATATAGTATTATATATATATATCTAGCTAAATGATATAGAATATATTTATATAGAATATATTATACTGATTTTATATTATTCATATATTATATATATATTGTCTGTAAGATATGTAAATTTAATATATATATGTATTCATTTAAATATATATATATAGTATATATATACTATATATAATATAATTATAATATATATATTAATATAAATTAGTATATAATATATGATATATAATGTCTGTTAGCTATACTACTATATATGCTATATATTAAATTTTTAGATTTTTTTTCTATGTATTATTTTTTTTTTTTTTTTTTTTCTTTTATTTTTTTTTTTTTTTTTTTTTTTTTTTTTTTTTTTTTTTTTTTTTTTTTTGTTTTTTTTTTTAGCAAGTATTTTTTTTTTTTTTTTACTATATACTAATACTCCTACTATAATATATTTTACTTTAATATATATATTAATTATTATACTTTATTATATGTGTTTAACTTATCTATATATATACTATACTATAGTATATATATAATAGTATATAATACTACTATAAAAAGTAGACTATAGTGATATATTATGAACTCAGATATTAGTGTTGAGTTGACTCGCCGGAGCGCTCCGGCCGAAAGCCTTACTTCGGGCTCCACACGTAATTGGGGTCTCTGCGAGCAAATACTTTAAGCGTTTCTTTTCAGATTTCCGGAAACACTCCACCAGAAGAGCTATTCAACGTTCCGATGCTCTTCTCGCGATTGTGAGATTTCCGAGAGCTGGTACAATCAGCTTGCAAATCTCAAAGATCATAAAATGCACCAGTTCACATACTATACTTTCGCCTCCACTGATACACCAACTTTTTGATGGCATTTTATTATTTTTATGAAAATATTCTTATTTTAATAGTTTAACTATTGTAAATAAAAAAAACGTTGCACGAATAACAACATCACTGTCAGGTGTAGCAACCATTTATATCAATTATTGATCCATGTCTTATCAGCAGGGGCTGCGGAGCCGAGGCCGGAAAACCAAGGCCACGGATGTCCGCAAGGTTTTGGGTTGGGGCCGAAGCGAGTCCGAAATTTTCTTGTCGGGGTTGAGCCGGAGCGAAATCTCTTGGGGGTCTGGAGCCGGAGGAACGAAGCCAAATTTTCTAAGGGGCCTGCGAGGCCGCGCAGTACGGCAGCGCAAAAAAAAAGACGCATGCTCCGGCTCCGGCACAAGTACAATTAAGTAATTTACCTTAATATATTAAAATTACCAGGAAATATATATTTATATATATATATATTATATACTTAAAATTATACTATTTATATCCTTCCTAATAAAATATAATTATTATATAGTTATATATAATCATATATTATTTAATCTCTAAATATATATTATATGATATATACTATATATATATATAATACTTATATATATAATATTATATATAATATCATATATACTACTTTCTTTGACAAAAATCTTTGGATAGAGTGTCAATATTTATTTACTAATATAAAAAGGTTCAGATAGTATTACTTCTATATTCTAGTAGATAACCTTTAATTAATTGAAAGTTTAACAACCTATAATGAAAAAAATCATGTGTCGAATATAATGTGAATAATAATAAAGCACCTCATGTAATTTGAATCATTTTATTCTCTCCTGCTGGGTGTAAAAGTACTTACATTTGCCAATATTGAATTATTACATGAGTGATGGGGAAACAGTCAGTCTCGATTGCATGCTTACAAAGAGTTTTTACCTAACCAGCCGTATCTTATTGGCAGTCAAATACCTATCTAGGATCCTATTCATGCTCAATTGGACATTTCAAAACGATCTCATCTTAAACACTGACTGCAATTGTAAAAAGACATAGGTTGAAGCAAAAATGTTCAGGATAAACCTTCATTTTTCAACAAACTGAAGACTACTAAGTTGCCTACTATTTTTTTCATGATCGAATACATCTGTATCTGTCTATGTCGAGTGTAAATTTTATAATACAAACTACACGTAAATATAATGTTTGCTAAAGATAGGGACCCATTAGGTTTTTTTTGCAAGACCAGGATTTTAAACCACTGCTGTGGAATACATTTGGTTCTCGAAACTGAAAGTCCGTAATAGCCTGGATAAATTCGTAAATAGTTCTAAAGAAGCCGTAAGGCAAAAAAATATTAAACTTAAAAAGTTGCTTAAAGGGAACTGCTTCCGATTGATTGTAAAATGGAATGCTTGGCACAGGGTCAAAAGCTAAGTCTAGTTTGCCGATTAAGCCTTATCAAATTGTGGACGAAGCATTAAAAAACCAAATATTACTTACGATTGCAGGTAAGAGATACAAATGCACATTCCAGCTATCAAATATTATTCTCAATCCCGCTTATGTTTTACGTTTTAAAAGAATTCGAAATAAAAGAGGGCAAGTAATTAGCCTCTCGCTTACAGAGATATCTTAATCCATGATTCGATACGAATGAAAATGTTGAAATAAGCGAGGGACAGTGATGATGAGGAAACCAGGAAGGTGGTAAATGTGATCTACGATTTATTGGAATTGTCAAAACGGAAGGACGTAATTAGTTGTTTTCCATAGGTTGCAACTTGATAACAAACTTTGAATAACACTTAACTGTTCGATGACATAGCATTATAGATGCGCGCTCGCGGCGCTCTCCATACTGTAACGTCTGCTGATATGATCTGCTCGGAACTCGCGCCAGCCCTTTACTATGCAATCAAATCTTATTGGGAGCAAAATGTCCCGCGTCGCTTCCAACAATTTGGTTCAGGACTGAGCCCAATTTCCCCTTCCCTAAAACTATTGGACCATAAAATTCGGCATTTCCAGAGATTTTGACCCCTATGCAACACACAACTGTTTAGACTTTTTTTTTGGCCCTCTAAAACGTCTTTTTTGAGTGTTTTTTTTCGTCATTAGTCATTTCTTTCAGAACTTTTCAATTCTTTCAAAACCCAATTTATTTTTGACATTTTTTACTATCAAACTTCCAGAATTTTTTTCCCAAATGACTTTACAACCTCAATTCATGAAGTGAAAAAAAAAATTTTTTTTTACTGTGTTTTGTGAGGTTGTATGTCCAATATTCAAACCCATTTTTTTTTGCGTTTTTGAAATTAGATTGGTGTTGCGATTATTATTTTTTTTTTCTTCGGCGAAGTGGACGGATGAAATTTTCTACAGGGCACTTATAGCTGTTCCGGGGAGAGAATGCGCACATTTTTTAACTCTAGATAGTTTCTTTGTATATACAGCAGTTTTTGGATTTGTTCCACTGGAACAAATCTTTCCAAAAGAAAAAATTGCGGGAAATTTTTTTAAAAAATTTCTTTTGATTATTAAAAAAAATTAATATAGTAAGTATATCTCTTGCCCTGCTTTACAAACTCCGAAAATTTGATGTTGATCTTTCCCAATATGAAGGAGGGAAAAAAAAAAAATATCTCAATATTTCACTTTTTCCCAAATTATTCATTCTCTCTCGCGAAGTGGTATTGAAAAATATTAACTATAAATATGTTACTTTTACCCTCTGTGGTATATCCTTTATATATACTTTTAATCTAATAGATAGCTCCGTACTATAATATATCTATCTCTATAGTTACTCTCTATATACTCTACACTATTTCATATATTTAAGATTATATATCATATATATATATACTATATATATAAATATATATATAAATATGTTTATTATAATATATTTTATATACTATTATATATAATATATACGTATATATATATATAGAATAAAAATCTGATTTTGAAGTAGAATTATATTCAGTTCTGTTCCAGGCAGTCATAGTTCAAGGGGAATTTATTTTAAATTTTAGTATTTCAAATGAAATATATTTTTTCCGCTTTAAAAAAATATTAAAAAACAAAAACAAAGCACAATATTTAACTTTTTTAACTATAAATCTATATCTATGTACTTGTTACTCATTAGAAAAGCTTCATCGTTTATACAGAGGATTCGATATTAAAACTTTGGGAAGGAAGAGGTAAATTCTTCTTTTCCTTGTTTTTCTTAATAAATCTTATTTTCTAATAAAATATTTTCTAAGTTATTATACATTCTAATTTAATAACGATGGAAATTTAAGTAACATTCATTTCTGATATCTTAAAAATATGGTAACTGAAGGCATCATTTCGTTAAGTGTAAATGGAGACGAAAAATTACAAGGGCTGGAGCCGGAGCCGGAGCTGATCCCTAGTCGCCGAAAACATCTTTAATATGTCGGGAGTTGGGAGTTCGGGAGCCCGGGTTGTAACATTTTTAAAATGACTTTGGATGCCGGCAGCCGGAGGCGGAGCTCGGAGCCGGAGTCAGGAGTCGGAGTCGGATTTTCGGCGGCAATTTTTTCCGGCTATCCGCCAGGCCCTGGTCTTAAGTTGAACACAATTATCTATATTGTTATAAGACATCGCATATCTTTGTTCTCGTTTTTATTAACGGCTATGTTAAAAAAAAATTATATGATATATCTCAGTCAGCGGCGCAGTAATTTTCAGATGATTTTCGATAAAAAAATATTTTCTGATGCATGGTTCTTTGTCATTCTCTCTCAACACTAAAATTGAGATTTTTCAATTATTTCACCAACAAGCACATGAATTTTTATTCTTTATTATATACGCAGTAATATATTTACAAAGACATTATCACTACTTATACTACTGCTAATATACGTATTTGTTACAACTCCATGATCGTTAGACGAGCATTTGAATTTTTTTAAAAATATCATTTAACGGATTACGATAATTTCCTATATATATCAGCCATCCCTAGAGACGAGGCCAGCGACGTTAAAGAATAATATAGAGCCGTTATCGTTTTTTGTCAACTTGTGCTTACGCTCGATCAGAAATTCTCCCTAACTTCCGTATTCAGCACGACTTTTGTAAAACACATACAACCGTATTGTTTACAGAATATTTTGATTCAGTGTTGTGACTGGAGCCACGTGACGTATTTGGAATAAAACAGAAATAAAAAAAATAACAAATGGTTTATGGCATATTACCACAATAATTGGATCAACTATTGTGACTGGAGTTTATCTGATTTGGAAGATATTTACTATTTAAATGCTGAATTTTATGAATGTGAAACACATTCATCAAACTAAAACGGCACCTTCTACGCCACCAATCTTATTTGTTATTACCATTTTTTTCATTAAGGCATTTTTCTAAATTCGGAAAGCACTGGGAATAGCAACCTTACAGAATTTAGGAAATTCCTTTACGTTTGGTGAGCATTTTCTTACAAAATTTGTGCTAAATTTGTCAAAAACGAAAAGCAAACTGTTGCATTTCTTACGTTTCGTTAAGCACAAATGCAAAAAACGAAAACAGCTTAAAAGCAGTAAGCATACGTGACCATTGAACTTCTGCTTACGACAAACGTAAGAGAGAATGCTAAAGTTTGCGTTTCATTAAGCCTATGTCAAATTTAGCACAAATTTTAGGAAAATGCTCAGCCGAAACGTAAGAATTTCCCTAAATTACTGTAACGGATGCTCTTTCCACGTGCTTACCGAATTTAAGGGAAATATGCTTACGAAAAAAATGTAACAAACAATCGATGTCCGGACGTTAATAGGCGTATTCTGATTTTCATGGATGCTCATTCATTCCATGAAATTAGCTTTAAAATTAATTTCTTCCAAATCGCTCTCTCCATCACATAGCCTCTTGATTCACTTATTTGTAATAAACTACAACTCTCTCGCCCTTCTCTCTCTTCTCTCTCATTTCTTTGTTCGTATTCCAAAGCCAATTCTTTTAAAACGCCTGACCTCCACAAAAAAACTTTACTGAAACCCCCCCACGTTTATTCCGATTTGATGGCCCGCAATTTACGGACCTACAAGTCTGTGCTATAAACTGGCGCCTTCATTAGCATTTCTTATTCATTCGAGCGTAAGGCACAAAATGCAAAATGAAAACGGCCGCTAAATGTTACATTAAACTCGCCTGATCATAAAACGCTCTCAGAGTTTATCCCCCCTGACTCTTTCGTATACCAGTGAATAGGCGTTTTCGCCTCCCATCTCAGTTTCTGATCGCATTGCGTTTTTACGCCGTCCGATAGAAATGCTTACAGTTTTAGCACGAAATTTCGATGCAAAAAACGGAACCATCAATTCTTATGATTATTTACTTTGTTTACAAAATTGGGACATCAAGGCTGCTTGTGATGGAGCCCGGTCGAATGGGCAAAAACAAACAGGAATAAAAAAATATATTGGTTTAGTATTAACAACATGGCTAGACTTCAAGTTTTGTTGGAGTTTATCTGCAGCATTTGTGGCATAATGAAACTTCTTCCAGGACTCAATCCAGCTGAATATACATATACTTCACCACAGCAATTTCAAACCGGACTTATGGAAACCCGTATTTTGGTTACACTTTTGGTCTTTTCGTAAGAGTTTGTCGTCTGGCTCTACCAGTAAGGCAAGGGAAATGTAACATTACGGAAATTAAAGACCCACATTCATTACCGGGTTTGGTTCAAGCGATTTCTTACGACTTTTTGCGCTAGTTTGACCAAAACCAATCGAAAGAAACTCTCTTAGCACGCCTGTCTCTTGTGGTTTGTAAGCAACAAATGCACAAAACACAAAACGCCGTAATCAATGTGGAGCCGTCAGCCCCGTATCGTCTATATTTATAGTCCTATTTCCCATTCAAATGTGCCCGTCATAATGAAAGTGGCGACCTTATCTTCTGGGACACCATAGTATTACTACTATAGTTATATATATATATATTTATATTATATATTAAGTATATATATATAATATTATATATATCTATATGTCATATTGCCTCACACATACTCGCTCTAGTGCTTGATATAACTCTATATATCTATACCTACCTAAATAGCACGTTTTTCACCCTTGTATGGACTATAAATCCCTTATCGGATGTGATTCTACACATACTATTTTCCTTAATATACCTCATATAACAATTAGAACAAAAGTATATTCTCTAAGCTGTTAACCCACCTCTCACAAACCATACCACCTCCACACAACTAGCCACCAATCTATATTAGCTACTTATATTTTAGTATATCATAGACATTTTACTCTTATCGTCATATTTATACACTCACCCTATACTATTTTGTAGGCCCTAAGTATATATATATCCTAAAATACAAAATTGCTTTCCAGCATATATATATATCATATATATATTAGATAACTTACACAAACTATTAATGACAATAAGTATAAGTATAAGTATAACTATATATTATCTATATAAATCCAACTCTACACTTACATCTATAGTCCTATATATACATCAAACACTTACATATGTTATTATACCCATATTATGAACACCTCAATAACCCTATACACTACTTATAGGATATAACACACAATACCTATTAAACAACTACACCTATAAAAAAATACCCGTCTATTAATCACCTAACTACACACTATATATCAATATTACTAGTTATTATCATATAATATATACTATATATAAATATATATATATCAGTACTTATCTCTTCTTTTCTAACCAACCTATACATTTCTGTATGGTCTGCAAACGGTGGCTGTATGGTGGTAGTCATGAGTACCCGCTTAAGTAACTCTAACAAAAACATTCCCACCCATATTCAGTACACCCAAGCCCGCCACTCTCTCGCTCTCCACACACACCACCACCTCGCGCGCAGTGCTCTCAGCCTCTCTAAGCCCACAAGAGGAAGACGACATTTTGATAACTTTATCATATACGGACTATTTCGACCGCTTTCGAGAAACGACCAGCATTCCACCTCCCTCATTAACTAACCACTCGTATTACCAAACATTTATAATCTAATATTACTTTGCTATTTTTATCAACTTATAAACAAAATATTAACACAACCCAAAACCAAACCATTACCCCAATAAATATTAGTCTGTTCAAAGCAATGCAGATAGCAATAACGAGTGACGAATCATCCAGTCTCAAAGTCGTATTTCTCCATATACTGGCCCTGTGATTACAAACTCCCGTCATAATGATAAATAAAATCAATCATACAAACAAAACCCCATCATTACAAACAACTAAGACACAACCCAAGAATCCTCTTTAAAGCGCTTCTCCTCTCGCTCTCTAGTGTACATCGACCTCCACCTCTCTGCTTGCCTTGCACTTATTCAGGACCCTTCTAACAGGCAGAATACAGACTCTGGATTTTCTTTCTGTCTCTCTTAAAATCATCTATACAGAGCGCAGTCCCTTTTTTTCACGGTTTTGTCCTCTCTTCTTTCCAATCTCCTCCTTTTTCTGGCCTTCCTGCCTTTTTATTCGCTTTTCTCTCTGGGTCCTTCCACCTGTGCGTCCAAAGAGTCTCCGCATTTGGCCTTTCGCTACTCAGCGTCGAATTCTGAACGATCCATCCCTATATAGTATTTATTCTCGAGCACTCTCACTATATTTACCGTACTATATATATGTTGATACGGTATATCATATTTTCACTATAACCCTTATATAATATATATATAGCATACATATATTATATATATATATATATCACTAGTAATATAATAATATATATATACTATATATATTATACCATATATATATATATACCTATATGTGTACATATATTTACGTATATATATACTATTAATCATAACTAGTATATATTAGTATATCTCATATAGATACTTATATCATATCTATAGTACTATATATACAGCTACATAGTACCTATATTAATATATATAATATATATATATATAAATATATTATATATATACTATTAGAATGCGCACGACATTCTTGTAGAAACTGATACCTGTGGGGGACATACCGACAGAGTCAATCCTTAACCTACCTAACGGCCTACCAACTAACCTAACCCTACCTAACTAGCCTAAAGACCTAACCGTAACCTAACTCCTAATCCGTAAATCCTAAATTAAGCCTCAACCTAACTTCAACCTACCAATTAATTTATCTTAAGCCTCCACTTCCACCGTCGATACCCTGTTTCGTGATCAGGACAGACTTAGATGATGGTTCTGTTTTGTTACGCCTTATTCCTCTGTGAGGTGGCTGTGCCATATTTCCTCGGACCTAGTCACAGTACAGATTTCTACCAAAGATTATGCCCCTATATTATATAATATATATATATACTCTCAATACTATAATATAACTAATATAGATATATATAATATATATATTATTATATACAGTACTATAAAAATAAAGATTTAAATTTGTTGTATATCTCTTATTATATATATAGTACTTATATATATAATACTAAGTATTACGGGTTCAATATATATTGAAGCGGTTGCTTGGCAGTTGTAAGGTTACATTGAGACACTTCTAACAACCAACAACTTTAATTCGGGGAATTCATTAGGGCAGGGAAGCCATGAAAAAGATGTATCCAGTCGGACACTGAGACCCCAATTCATAAAAACAGACACTAAATGAAGATTTCCAACGTTAAAGCGACATCGTAGACCAACATGTTCCGCTTCTGATAAGACAAAAGTGAGGAAGTGAAAAGTAATCTTGCCGTGACGATGATTCAGATGTTGCCATTTGTTAAATTTAAGAGCGTGTTGCCATCGGTACATAACCCTTTTCCCCCCAGAGCAATGGCCGCAAGTGTATTAATGAAGGTACGCCTCGGCGAACGCACCTGTCTGCTACTACATGCTCGATGAAGAAAAATTGAGGTGTGCAAATGCAGGCAAAAAGCAGAAAGGCAAAGTCCAAAGAAGAAAGCATAGAAGCAGAAGTCGAAACAGGAAATGCGCTGTGAATGAGATTGAGTATTCGGTGAACGAGGTGTGGAGCCTGAGTTCAAAACTAGTTGCTAGGTTGTGTATCGGAACTCAGAAGATTGGGGGAGAGTAGCAATTGGCATTTCGAGAGAGGCGGTTGAGATGTGAAATGAATTAGATGACAGATAAGCGGTTGTGATGTGAAATGAATGAGAATCAGCTGGCGTAAATTAACGCCCCCGCAAGCCCCGCGGTGCGGGGGGGCGCAAGAGCCGAGAGGGCGCACGGCGAGCCGAAAGGGCACAGGAGCCGAAAGGGCGCAGGAGCCGAAAGGGCGCACGGCGAGCAAGAGGGATGAGCACTTTTTCGATAGAAAACTCCAATAAGAAAGACAGTCTCTCTCTCTCTCTCTCTTCTCTATATATATATTAATATACATAATATATCATACTATTATATATATATATATATATTTCTATATAAGTATAAATATAATAAATAATATTATAATGTATATTATTATTTATATTAATATATATTATATAGTAAATATATACCATATATTATATATATATATTTATATATATATATATATATATATAATATATATTTTGAATTGATGTATAATATGAGTATATAATATATAAATAGTATATATATAAGATCTATATATATATAGTAATTAGGGATTATTAATATATTAGTATAGTATAGTATATATATATATTATTAAATTAATGTTATATTACATATAATATGTTATATAGTAACGTGTTAAAACGAGTGGGCAAGGGTTTTAAGTAAGAAAATTAAAGAATCTTGTTTTAAAAATTTCACTTGAATGCATGTGTAACCTACAGTATAAGGAAAAATCGAAAAGATATCACCTGTATGTTACAACAGAATATTAGCGAAGTGGCGTGAAATACTGAAGCGAATTTTGGACATCATAATAAAGATGTTTTCAGCATTGAGTATATTAGCATAGTGAGGGCATCGTGAAAGTTAACAAGAATTATTAATAGGTAACTCTGAAACTTTCTTAATATTAGTGATTTGTTATCCAAGGTGATGATACCTCGCGGTGTGCTTAAAAGTCGATCGGAGAATTGAGAAAATGCATAGAACAAAAAATATAGAGTGCTAAACTATCAGAATGAAGCTCATTAGGTTTGGCTTACAACATGTTGGCTCGTGACATAATTAAGTGAATTCAAGATAAGGGCCTTTTTTCTCTTATTTTCAGGATACGGACCCAAGATATTTCTAAAACTGACAAACTGTCAGTAGTAATAAGATATGTCTGCATCAATTACGATGAAAAGAAGCTTCAAATAATGAGTCATTCCTGGGGTTAATCCCCATAACAAATCAAAAGGCCAAAGGTTTAGAAAGTGAAGTGTGTATGTTTTTGGAAAGGCAATACATTTCAATTAAAAAGTGCAGAGGGCAGGGCTAGATGGTGCTGCTGTTATGAGTGGAAAGTACATTGGACTGCAGACCCAAAATCAAGCGAAGTCGCCTAATGCAGAGTAATGTGCATTGTGGAAATCACAACCTTAATTTAGTCCTTGAATGATTCTGTAAAGGAAATTACAGAAATGATTGTTATTTTATGCATGTGATTAATGAGATACATGGGTATTTCAGTCAGAGTCTTCCAAGATGGGCAATCACTGAAGAAATTTCTTCAGAAACCTGCTTGGTCAACAAAACTGTTAAAGGAAATGGAGACTGTGCTCACAGATGGCTTCGAGGTTCGATTGCTTGTTGGCAGTTAAAGTTAATTTCATTTATATTTTGAACTGTTTAACAAAAATCATCCTAACTTCAACAAAGAGCTCTGAAGAGCTCTGAAGTAGTTGAGGCGACAGCATTAAGAAGACAAATGTCTACTTTTCACTTCATTTTAATGCTTGTGTTTCAAAGCAAAATTTTGGAAAGTATTAACCATCAGCTTCTAAAAACTCCAAAAATCCAGACCATATCCCTGGATTGAAGCTTCCACTCTTTTTAAAAGGTGTGTCACCAAACTACTAAACTATGGGGGAGAGTTTTACAAGCTAGTGGAAGAGGCCCAGGAAATTGCAAGAAGCTGGCAAATTGAGACTTCATTGCCTACAAACGCAAAAGCAAAGTGACAAGCTTCTTTGATGAGCTTTCTAAAGATGTTGAATTCACTGATCCTTTGCACAATTTCAGGGTGAGGGTTTTTTTTACGAGCCATTGATAATACTCATAGGCCAAGTGAATTTGAGGTACAGCAGAGTATGAGGAAGGGTGAAACAGATGTTTTGCTTTTTGAGCCTTACATCCCTTACAGAACAAACGGATAAAGAGCTCAATGGAGTCTGCTGACACGTTTTACAAAAAATATGAAGCCGACGGGACAAGTTTTTTAGTTACGGAAATTTTCTGTTTCAGGAATGTTGTGGCAAAGTGAAATAAAGAAAAGAAAAAATGACAAAAACAATACAAGTGGCAGCAATATTTGTTTGATTGAAAATAATGATGTTGTCTTGTAGTATTCCAGACGTGTGTACAGCTTTTATACTGTTTCTGACACTCCCAGTAACTTCATCATTTGCTGAGAGACCTTTTTCAAAATTAAAACTAGTAAAAAGTTATTTGTGAAGTACCATGACGACCGTAAGGTTAATTGAATTGGGCTGAACTTAGCATAGAGTATGATCGGGCTCGCGCACTGAGACTTGAAGAAATTAGTGCGAACATTTTGTGGTGCAAAGAGACGAAAAGGGGTTAATGAACATTTAGAAGACTATTAATGTCAAATTTAAAAAGTAATGACAAATGTATTGACAAATGTTGTATTGTTTATTAGTAAGTTTTTTGCTTTACTTTACCATAACAGTAATGTAAAAGTGTTTTAAAATGCGCATCTCTTTATATATATTATAATATATATATATATATTATATATATTATATATATATATATATATATATATATATATATATATATATATATATATATATATATATATATATATATAGTATATATATATATATAATATATATATATAATATATATATAATATATATTATATATTATAATATCTATATATATATATATATATATATATATATATATATATATATATATATAAACCTTTTTTTCATTGTAATACACTCTGGTTCTTTTGTAATGCTAATGTGATTTTTCTTTGATATTAACAAGAAAACTTTTTTTCTCATTCAAGTTCCAAAACAAAAACTCTATCCACCCCATCCATGATTAAAGGGGGCGCACAAAATAAGTCGCGGGGGGGCGCAACTGACCTTAGTTACGCCACTGGACAGTGTAGCAGTAGGTCATGGTTGTGTGAAAAGTAGGTTGTGAAGAGGAACCGAATTGGTTCGAGGAACAAAAGGCGTTTGCGAATCCCTTTTCACATCAGTATTCGCAATGGGCCACACGAAGCAATCTGTTGAGAAGCCACTATACCTATGTGAAGAAGGGAAAAAACGAGGGTCAGAAGGACTGGCCTGAAGCAACTGAACTGGTCGAATGAGTGGATGAATGATCGATCGGTTGAGTGAGTAGTTGAGCAGCTGTTGATCAAGGACTTGCAAGACATCACCAAAGGACGAAGCACTTTGGGCGAGTGACGATCGAGTGGCTGGTTCGGTTAAACCAGTGTTTGGTAGTTTAGTTCTGTTGTGTCGGTGATTTTGATCGCTTGGGGTAGAGCGATTGATCGACGGGCTTGAAAAGCATCTCTACAGGACGAAAGCCACTTGGCAAGAGTCGACCATTACGGAAGATGCCGTTAGAAAAGGGATCAATCCTTTGGCGAGATGAGTTTATTGAGACTCGCGACTCTTTGCCAGCTGGCGGAGGTGTCGGAAACGCAAGAGAGAATGAGTGATAGAGTCCACTCGCCAATCAGGTGTTGTTGGAGGACCCCTCCGACCGCGTAATCGAAGGCATCCCTGAAGGCGAGTGGGTGTGAAGGCATGAGAATGGACCAGCGAAGGAGAAGAAGCCAAGGCCTCCATGACGGAGTGAAGGACAGTAGAAGAGCCCCTCTTATTCGGATGAAGAAGAGATGTGAAGAGGGCAAGGTAAAGCAGAAATGGACGACGAAGAATTAACAACAGAATAAGAAGGGCAGAAGAATGCGGCGAGGGTGGAGAGTGGACCGTGGCTAGCATAGCGCGGCTAGCGAGTGAGAAGAAGGTGGAAAAAGTTGAAAGAATGACGAGAAGGATGTGGAGCAGCAGAAGTTGAGCTGAAGGCGAATATATGAGATGCAGTGGGGTTGGAATACACAGCGACATCTGGCATGCTTGCCAGGGAGAAAACAGAGAAGAACGAATAAGAAAAAAGGTATGTTAAGATGTGTTGGGCAGAGAATTCTGAAATAATAATAATAATAATAATAATTGAAAATGTAATAAATAGGTTAGCCTGGAGCAGGAAAGCGGCTGCTTTCGAATGTCACTGTTTGCGAACGTGTCTGAAGTCGATGAAAAACAGGAGTGTCGAGGTAGAAAGCAGTATGTGGTAGTTGAAGAATGAGAATTCCGTATGTTCATGGCCTACGTCCGGCAGACCATGTCACTAGCTGGATCACCATTTGAAACGTGTTGATTGCAGATGGAAGGTATACAGAGAGACGCTTCTAACAATCAACAACTTTTATTAGAGGAATTCGTTTGGACAGAGGAGCCATGGAAGAGATGTTTCCAGCGGAACACTGAGACCCCAATTCATAAAAAAGACACTAAATGAAGATTTCCGACGATATAGCTACATCGCATGAGGCCAACATGTTCCGCTTCCTTTAAGACAAAAGTGAGGAAGAGAAGAGCAATGTTGGCGCGACGGTGATTCAGATGTTGCCATTTGCTAAATTCAATGGCGCGTTGACATAGATATAATATATATATATATATATATATATATATAAAATATGTTTGTATCTATGATATATATTTATATATATATATATATATATATATTATTTGTAAAGGTATACACGGCAATGGTAGGCTCGAGCGACGGGGAACACAGGGCGGGGACGTTTTCCATACCCCGTAGGGAGGGGAGGACCCCCGAACACCCAAATACCAAAGAAGCTTGGAAACGGACCCTCCCCGGAGGGGGGGTGAATTAGTCCTACCCGCGAGTAGTTCCCCGGAGAAGGCGAGAGACCCACTCCTGCCATCGGTCGGTATTACCTTGGGGTATTCTTTAGTTAAAAGAAAAAAGCAAATTTAATAGAAAGTCTATTTATTTAACGGAACCATAAAAGGTTTCTAAAATAGCACTCAATCATATTATACGATAATTATTAACAATAATTTTTTATTTTTTTTTTTTTTACATTTTTTTGTTCCCATCTAAAATTTTTAACAGGGGATTCCCTGTAGCTATCGTAGTTTGTAGTTTTTGAGATATATTTATTTTTTAATTTTTTTTTCTTATTTTTTTTTTTTTACATTTTTCCGCCACTTAAATGACCAGCATTCAGCAAGTATTCCTTTTCGCTGTAGCTATTGTAGTTTCTGATATATTGAGCTGTCGCTTTAAACCAAATTGCACGCTAATTATGCCTCTTTAAAACTGTTAGTTACAAATCAAATTTAGAAAGGAAATAAATTCCGATTCTGTTCGCTTAGCCTTAGTGTGAAGTGAAAAAAATTATATATATCAATTCTTTTTACTTTTTATTTATTTTTTTAACTTTTTTTTTCCAAAAATAACTTACGTATATTCCAAAAATGATTAGTATCGTTTTCTTAGTGCGACACACGTTCTAAATTACCTTATATATTTATATATATATATATATATACTATTATATTATAGATATATATATTTATATATAGTATTATATATATTATATTATATATATATTTATATAATATAATATATATATATATATATATAGAATATATATATATATATATATTAATTTATACATCACTATATATATAGATCTAGTCTAATCACGCTACAACTCCCAGGAAGGGGCTTTCCGCCCTGTCTGTTGAGTCCACATTCTTCTTCTTCAGGCCCGAACTTTAACCCTAGCAGAACTCAGAAACTATTTTCTCGGCGAACAATGGTTTCGACGCCCAGTCCTCGAGTTAAACACTCTTAAGTAGGGTTTTCGCCCTCGAGTAGAACCATAGCATCTTCTTCCATTAGCCATCAAAACACTCCTTCCCAGAGCTCTCCAGACATCTGTTCTAGGCCCATAGATTCCCTACCGAAAGACAACATAAAGGCAGAAAAAGGAAAGACCGGTTGCTAGCCCGTCAGCCCTATGACCAGCGAAAAAATGAAATCGTTCCGATCGAATCCCTGACTGGCGCTAATCATCCATCCATATCGGCATAGAATCTCCTAAAGTAGTTCAAACAACATACATTTGTCATTCCAAATTGATGTATGGGATAATAGAACAGATTTTTACATATTAGATATTAAAGAATCATTTCTAAATATTCATCTAACATTCCACTTTTTTATTGAAATTTTTATTATCGTATTAAAAATTAATTGAGAACCTGCATTGAAATTTTGTTGCTCCTCTTAAGTTTTTAAATTATTTAATTTCACTTAAAATTTAAATGTTGATTTAATTTCTATTTATCACCATTCAAAAATATTTTAAATATATCAACTTAATATATAATAGTATAATATATAATATATATAATATTATATATATAATATATATATATAAGATATAATATTTCCAATAAAAAATTATAAAACATATGACTTGAATACATATAGTATGTTAGTCTATTCAAAATATGTTAATATATAATATATATGTATACTTATATAGAAGAGGTATTGAAAGTAAATATGGATATAGAGAGGGCGAGGAGGAGAGGGGAGTCCAGAGCAGTCAAAAATCATGCTGCGTGGTGATAAATCTTGAAACAATTATCATTACCTACCCTCTATGAACTCTGGATTGAAAATGGGAACGATGTGACAGAGTATAGTAGGAAAAGTGTATGGGAGAATACTAAATGGATCGTGCAATTACTTCTTTGGGGGAATGCAAAAGGACTAAGTTTTGAGTGCGATAGGGTTCTGCATGAGAGTATGATTTTTCTGGTGATAATGTATAGCAGTGAAACTATGGATGTGAGAATAAGAAGTTAGTAAATATTCAGATGGTATAAATATCTTGGGGTTGCTAGGTTTTTAGAAGAAATGTAAAATGAGGAATGAGTATGTTATGAAACTTTGTGGTTTGAAGAAAGGCGTGAATGAGAGAATAAATAAAAGTAAATCAAGATAGGTTGGACTATAATGGAAAGGATGGATGCATAGTGCAGGTTGGTTAAGTGGATGATTAGGATGAGTGTGTTTTAGATTCAACCGGTAGGAGACCTAAGAAAAAATGGATTGAGTTTGTATAGGATTGTCTGAAGAAAAGGAATGAAGGAATTTGGTTCAAGCTTGAAGAATGGCGAGTAATTGGAGTGAATGGCGGGATTTTATGAGGGCGGGTAGGGAATAATATTAGCTGGCCGTTCGGGGAATTCTTACATTGACGAGATAACCACAGCTGGTGGTCCGTTGCGGAGTTGTGAAGCCGTAGGATAGATTTTTGGCTGCGCCAGACTCACGCTTAAGAGTATGACGTCATGCTCTTCTACTTTACTATTCTATTTGCGTGTGCATGGTACGCACCCTACTACCATCTGTGGAATGTTAAGGGAGTAGAAGGAAAAAAATGAATATAATTTTTATGATATATAATTAATATAAATATATATAGATATAGATAAAATAGAATGATAAGAAGTAATAACATGGAGAGGGGATATATAGTTTCGGGAATTGCAGTAGTCAAATTATTTATAAATAAGAACGATGGAAGAGGATGTGAAGAATTTCTCCAATTTATTTGTTATTGAGATTTATTTTTTATATTTTTTAGGATTGTCGTTTTTACAGCAGATTGTAGCCTTTTATCATCAGAGTCACTTTTGTCCTTACAGTTACAGGAGATGGAAGATGGACCGGGTTATGTGTTTCTTAGATTTCTTTCTGGAGATTTTGACTATTCAGTAATTTTTTTGTTGTCTTCTCCTCCTAACATTCCACAGATTTCGTGCTAGCGGTGCGTACCGATGCACGGCAAAATAGCATGTAAACGTAGAAGGGAGCATGACGTCGATACTCTTAAGCCTGTGGGCATTGGCGCAGCGCAAAAATCTATCCTCGGCTTCACATCCTCGCACGGTACCACACTGTGGTATCTCGTCATAGACTGTTAAGAATTCACCCGACGGGCAGCTATTTATTCCCTTACCCGCCGCTTAAATCCCGCCGTTCACTCAATTATCTCGCCTTCTTCAAGCTTGAGACCAAATTTTCATTCCTTTTCTGTTCAGACCATCCTAACAACTCAAAATCCATTTTTTTCTTAGTCTCCGATCCGGATTGAAGTCTAAAAACAACACTCACCTCTTACAGTCCCACTTACAACGCTATTTCGGCCTATATCTCCTTTCACCTTATAGCCCAACCGTATCTTTTTACTTTTATATTCTATCTCGACGCCTTTTCTTCAAACCACAACAGTTTCATACATATCACATTCCCTCATTTATCATTTCTTTTTCGAAAAACCTTAAGCAACCCCCTAAGATAGCTTCATCATCTGAATATACGTATATTGTTTATCACACACAGAGGGTCACTTTGTTACATATATCCGCCAAAGGAAAATTCATTGTTGCTCATGCAACCCATATCGCAGCTCAAAACTTTGCTCCTTTTGCATCTCCCCCAAAGAAGTGTTTTAACTTGCACGTCCATTTTCTAAACCACTCAAACCTTTCTACTACTCCTGCTCACAGTCCTATTTTTACATCAGGTCTAGCTTAAACATTTAAACTCAGTATGTTCAAGGATTATACCACCGCAGCATGGATGCTTTATCTCTGACTTCCCCTGCCCTCCACATCGCCCTACTTATATTTCCTATTTACTTTCAAACCCCTTTAGATATTATTATATATATATATTTATTATATATTTGGTTTATATAGTGGCTATATTACGTATACTATATTATATATTATATATATATAATTAATTATATATAATTTATATATAATATTTATCTATTTTTATATAATTATGATTTATAAAACCTAAGCAATATAGCCTAACTATTGATGTTTTGAATGTAAAATTTAATCCATGAATTTATCATGTAAATTTATATTTAAACAACTTAGTCACTTAACAAGTCAATAGAATAATATTCAATCCAGGGGGTCTCTTCCATAATTTTTTGAAGTAAATAATATAATTTTTCACTACATGTCTTAATAGCAATAAATTTTAAAAATAATTCTTTAAATTTTATTTGTTTATGTTTATGATTTGGAGATTACCAAATTATTGGAACTTTTTTCTAAGGGTTGTTTTTTTCCGATAATGGATGGATTTTTCGGCGCTGCAACGTCAGGGTTATGCATCAGATTGTTCGTATTTCTTTTTTTCCATGAGTTTTTTTTTTTCTGAGAGTAATTGTCATAGGGGCACAGGGCATAGCAACTCTCGTTCCTTCCTTTTGGCTTTCATACTCCTGGACCGGCGTGAATTTTAGCCATAGAAGCAAGATGCTCTGACGAGCTCTGGGAGAAGCGATCTTTTTGAGGGGCCTAATGGAAGGAAGATGCTGTTTACTGAAAGGGCCGAAACACTACCTGAGAGAGTGTTTTAACTCGAGTGGCCAGTCCCGAAACCAATCGCGAGAAATAGTCTTCGTGTGTAGATTTCGTCTGATGGTTTTTAAGAGTTTTCGAGCCAGAAGAAAGAAATGCTGAACCAACAGACAGCGCAAGCGGCTCCTTCTCTGGAGTTGTTAGATAGATTAGTAATTGTAATACATATAATATATACTCTATATATATATGATTTTATGTTTTATAACTATATATAAATAATAAATATATAATTATTATTATTATATATAATATTTTGTTTATTATATATCATTATAATATATTTGTATTTTAAAAATATATTATATTTATATATATATAAATTTATGTTTTAATGATACGAAAAAAAATTAAAAAATTACGTGTTCACTAACACACTTTCTAATTTTAATTTTGGATTTTCAATATTTTTGACATTTTGGAAAAAGTATTTAAATAAAATATTGAAAAGTAAAAAATGATATATAATTTTTTTTCATTCACCTATTCTTTCTCTTTAAATATATCTATTGGCAATTTTATTTTTCCCTTTAAATATTACTTAATTAACTATAATTTTTAAAGATAAACATATTAGGATGGGCGATGGTTTTTTTTGTTTTTTTAGATGCACAGTTCTTCTTCAGGAGAACTACCTTATACTACGCGAAATAGGACATACTATGTTTGGGTGCTGGTGACTCTACAATTTTATTTGATGTGTGTAAATACGGATGGGTAAATGTAACGAAACAATGTAAAAAAAAAATAAGGAAAAAAATTTATGCAGAAAAAACAATATATCTCAAAAAACTACAATAGCTACAGCGAAAAAGGAATACATAAACATTTTGGAATCCTGGTAATTTTTACGTAGAAATGTAAAAAAAAAAAAAAAAATAAAAATTATGTAATAATATTAGTAATTGTATGATTAGAGCCTATTTTACCCAAATCGAACTACGTAAATAAAAGCTTTTATATATTATAAATTTTGA